>PVJO010001528.1:0-113601 GCA_004026905.1 Hystrix cristata
AAAAAAAAAAAAAAGAAAAAAAAAGATGCAGGATGTTGTGTTTCCTTGCAGTTTTAGGTCATTATGAATAAATAAATAAATATTGTCATTGGGGCTTTTGTGCAGATGTAAGTTTTCCAGTCATTTGGGTAAAATATCTGAGTGTAATTTCCCAGTTGTCTAGTAAGATGTGTTTGTCTGGTAAGAAATTACCAGATTGCATTCCAGAGTGGCTTCCCAGTCCCACCAGCAATGATGGGAGCTCTTGGTGCTTCTCAAACTTGCTGGCAATATGGGCCGACAGGTTTCTGAAAATCTGTGGTAGAAGACACAGAAAGAAACACCTGCCATCTTTCACTATGTAGTCCTGGCTGGCCTCGAACTCACAGTGATCCTCCTGCCTCAGCCTCCTGAGTGCTGGGATTACAGGTGTGCACTACCACACTCGGTTCCTCCTCATTTTCTTGACAGTATTTTTCAGAGCCAAAGTTTTAAATTTTAATAAAGTTCAACCATATTTTCCCTTTCGTGGATCATGATTTTAGTGTTGTAACTAAAAACTCATTACCTGACCCAAGGCCACAGAGATTTTCTGTTTTTCTCTACTTGCTTCACAGTTTTGCATTTTATAGTTAAGTCTATAGTCCATTTGGAGTTATTTTTTTGTGCGAGACAAGCTCTGGATCTGGGTTTTTTTTGTTTCCAGGATGTGCTGCCAAGGCTGTCATTTCTCCAGTGCACATTTGTCAGAAACCAACAGACGTCAGCTGTGTGATCTGACTGCTGGTTTCTCCTCTTATCTGGGGAAAAACTTGGGTTTGCTTCCAGGTGGGGGCTTTCACAACCAGCACTGCTCTGGCCACTCAGGTATTCACCTTGGAGGCTACACTATATTTATTTTACTTACTTGGGTAAATACTTAGGAGTGGAATTGCTGGGTCATATGCTAAGTGGATATTTACTTTCAAATCAAATTCTTTTTTCCCCTTGGGTTCAATCTCATGTACTGTGGATTGAACCCAAGGCCTTCCCACTGAGCCACATCCCCAGACTTTTTAAATTTTTATTTTGAAACAAGAGTCCCACTATGTTGCTAAATGCCCAGGCTCAGCTTGAACTTGCAATCTTCTGGCCTCAGCCTCCTATTGTGGTGGGATAACAGGTGTGTGTCACCATGCTTAGCGTATTTTACTTATTTTTTTGATTATAAAAATTAAAATTTATCCAAATTTATGCATACTTACAGACCACATAATACACGGTGCCATTTGCATACAACAACAGGCAATGTAAACAACCACATAGATGTAGTATTAAGTAGCAATTACATAACTGTAGTACATATTATATGCGTTACTGTTTTATTTTTTTATTTTTTTTTTTGATGCTGGGGATCAAACCCAGGCCCTTGTACTTGCAAGGCAAGCACTTTAACCACTGAGCTAAATCCCCAGCTACGTGTTAGTGTTTTAAGTTTGGGTTATTAGATTCCTGTTTTTGGCATAACTTTATTTTTACTTATATTTTTTGCAGTACTGGCAATTCAACCCAGGCTCTCACACACTCTAGGTAAGCACCCTGGCACTGTGCTACACCCTTAGCCCTTTTTATTTCAAGACAGGGTCTCACTAAGTTGCCCAGGCTAGCCTCAAACTTGAGATCCTCCTGCCTCAGCCTTCTTCCGGAATAGCTGGGATTACAAGTGCACATTACTGCACCCAGCTGTCAGATGGTTTTCCAACATAGATCTACTGTTTTAAATCACACCACAGTGTGTGAGAGCTCTAGTAGCTGCACATCCTTTCTAATACCCGATATCACCAGTGCATTTAAGTGTGAATTATTCATATAGATGTTAGTGGTATTTTAGCAAAGCCTTAATCTGCATTTTCCTGATGAATAATGGTAGTGAGTATCTTTTCATGGCTGTATTGGTTTATTTGATTATCATCTTTTTTTTTTTTTTTTTTTTTTTTTTGTGGTGCCGGGGATCGAACTCAGGGCCTTGTGCTTGCAAGGCAAGCACTCTAATCACTGAGCTAAATCCCCGGCCCCTGATTATCATCTTTTGGGAAGTATTTGTCCCAATTTTTTGCCACTGTGGTGGTTAATTTTATGTCACCTTGACTGGCCTAGGGGAGGCCCAGGTGGCTGGTGAGGTGTCATCTCTGGGGTGTCTGTGAGGTGCTTCTGGGGGAGACTGAGCGAAGCCCCAGCTTCCCCTTGGAAGGGTGAACTAGAGGGTCCATCTCCTCTTGCCCTTGAAGTCCAGGACTCATGCAGCTGCTTCTCACCTCTTCTGCTCCAGGACCCCAGCTGCAGGTGGCAGATGGTGAGATCTTCAGCCTCCATAATGCATGAGCTGGTTCCCATAATAAATCTCTCATGTGTGAGGTGTGATCCAAACTACAGCAAATGTATAATCTTAAAAAAAATGTATTACAGAAAAAGACACTGCCGGGCTGGGGATTTAGCTCAGTGGTTAAAGTGCTTGCCTTGCAAGCACAAGGACCCAAGTTCAATCCCCAGCGCCAAAAAACAAAACAAAAAAAAAAAAAAAAGAAAAAGACACTGCCGTGAATCCCCCTCAAGATCCTCCCCCTTGCTTTGAACACACTCAGCCCATCATTGCTGCCACTTTCTGGGCCAGTTCTGCAAATCCTCTCTCATGTCTTTCGTTGTATTGCTGTGGCTGCCTCGATGTCCTGAATCCATTCAAAATGATCCCTTTTGTGGTCATTGTGACTACAGTGCCAGATCTGGTGCATAAACTGGCTAAAGACACACTGTGAGGCTGGGGATTTAGCTCAGTGGTAGAGTACTTGCCTAGCAAGCACAAGGTCCTGAGTTTGATCCCCAGCACCCCCCCACCAAAAAAAGACACACTGCAATGTGGGTACCTGATGCTGGATGGCACTCAGCACCAGTATGCACCAGTTTTGACCGTACTTCATACAGATACTCACAAAAGGGAACTTGCAGAGCTGCTTTGGAAAGCGGCAAGAACAATGGGATGAGTGAGTTCACTGTGAGGAGGAGGATTTTTTTTTTTTTTTTTTTTTGTGGTGTTGGGGATTGAACTCAGGCCCTTGTGCTTGCAAAGCAAGCACTCTAATCACTGAGCTAAATCCCCAGCCCCGAGGGGGAGGATTTTGAGGGAGTATCTTTTTTTTTTCCCTGGTGCTGGGGATCAAACTCAGGGCCTTGTGGTTTCGAGGCATGCACTGTAACCACTGAGCTAAATCCCCAGCCGCTGAAGGAGTATCTTGAATGTTTAAAATGTAAACACTCACTGTCTATTTCAATCATACCTCATGTCTGTATATATTCTCTTGGTTCTGTTCCCCTCACCTCGACCCACTTTTATTGGGTTGTTGGTCTTTTTATTTTTGAGTGGTTTACATATTCTGTGTATGTATAGGATTTATGTATAATAAATAATTTTTCTTACCCTATAATGTGCTTTTTCATTTTAATGGTGTGTTTTAAAGAACAGAAGTTAAAATTTGTTGAAGTGTAGATACATATTGGGGGAGAGTCCTGGAGATCAAACTCAGGGCCTAAAACGCTATGCTGCTGAGCTAAATCCCTAACCCCAATCTAATTACATTTATTTATTTATTTATTATTAATTTCTTTGGTGCTGGGGATTGAACTTATAATTACATTTTTTTTTCATAATTATATTTTTTAAACTGTGGCTTTTCTGTGCTGCCCAGGCCGGCCCCGAACTTCTGGGCTCAAGTGATCCTCCTGTCTCAGCTTCCTGGTTACGTGGGACTACAGGCGTGCACCACTGTACCCAGCTTAATTACATTTTTTTTTTTTTTTGGTGGTGCCGGGGATCGAACTCAGGCCCTTGTGCTTACAAGGCAAGCACTCTAATCACTGAGCTAAATCCCCAGCCCTCAAATTACATTTATCATTACTGCTTTTGTGTCCTATGAAAAGGTCATCAAAATTTTCTCCAATTTTTTAAGAAGTTCTCTATTTCTTTTTTCATTCAGGTTTGTGATTCATTTAAAGTTAATGTGGGGGCTGGGGATTTAGCTCAGTGGTTAAAGTGCTTGCCTTGCAAGCACAAGGACCCGAGTTCGATCCCCAGCACCGGGGGGAAAAAAAAAAGAAAAATAAAGTTAATGTGGGGGCCGAGGATTTAGCTCAGTGGTTAGAGTGCTTGCCTAGCAAGCACAAGGCCCTGAGGATCCCTGTCACAAAAAAAAAAAAAAAAATAATGTGAAGTAGGTAGGTCAGGCCTGGTGGCGGAGGGCTGAAATCCCAGCCCCCCAAATGCTGAGGCAGGATCACTCCCAAATTCAAGGCCAGCCTGGGCTACACAGCGAGACCCTGTCTCAAAAAAACAAAAATAAACAAACAAAAAAAATCAATATGAGGTAAAATTTTGTTTAAGTGTTCACTTCTCCAACAGAATCCAGGTGTTCTAGCACCATTGGTTGAAGAATCTTCAGATCCAATTACCTTGGCAGCTTTGTCAAAACCAGTCTGGGATTTTGATTAGGACTACGTTAAATCTACAAGTCAATTTGAGACAAGTCAATTTGACCAGCCTGGTCAGTCTTGAGCGAGTCTCCCAACTTTTTTTTTTTTTTTTTGAGAGAGGGCCTACTATGTAGTTCAGACTGGCCTCGACCTCACTATGTAGTCCAGGCTGGCCTCAAACTCACAACCATCCTCCTGCCTCAGCCTCTCGGTACTGGAATTACAGGTGTGCACCACCATGCCTGGCTAAGGGCTCTACTCTTGCTGGGGCTGCCATGCTGTGAGGAGCAGAGCAGGGCTGGTTAAGCCGCCAGGACAGCAGGTGTCTACTGCCTCAGACTCTTCACAGCATGGATGGGCGTCGGGGTGGGGGATCTGCTTCCCTGGCTTCTGGGGAGTCTTGTGTTTTCCATAAAGGGAGGCAGATGTGCCTGACCAGGTTCCTTCATTCCTTCTCCCTCTCCTCATCTGCTCTGCTTTCCCCCTCTCCTTTTTTTTTTTCTAGTTGTAAACAGGTTTATTTTAGCTCATGGTTCTGGTCCAAGGCCACAGGCCACATCTGGTGATACCTTCTTGCTGGCCAAGTCTCAGGGTACAGGGCTTCAAGTGGTGACAGGGGTGGCCTCTTCGTTCTTCCTATGTGCTGTGACTGTGGAGGTGGATGTGATGTCCAGAGTTCCAGCAGCCACTCTGCAAGCCAGGAGGACAGAAGTCCACCTGCTAGGGGGGTTGCAGCAGGAAGATGAAAGGGCCTGGGGCCGTGAACGGGACAGTCTCCACTTTGGGCTGTCTGGTTCCGTGAGAACAGTGGGTCCCAGGAGTGGAATCTCCTGGCACTTGAGTGTTGTGCCATTTGCACTGCGTGCATAGGCACGCCTGGGCAGGTGAGCGCAGGAACACACAGGATGCAGCGGCTGATGAAGGTTCAGGTTCTCTCAGTACAGCTGTTCCCGCTTTTACATCACACGGGGTTCATTACCCAGCCCCCAGGACGGGGAGGGAAGACAGCTTTGGAGACAGGGTCAGGCAGGAAGCCCCCTGCTGCCACTGAGGACCGACAGCCCTTCTCAAAATCAGGCAAGAGCTGGGCGTGGTAGCGCACGCCTGTAATCCCAGCACTCGGGAGGCTGAGGCAGGAGGATCCCCATGAATTCGAGGCCAGCCTGAGCTACATAGTGAGTTCAAGTCCAGCCTAAACTGCATAGCGAGACCCTGTCTCCGAAACAAAACAAAACAAAAGAAGAATGAAAGGCAGGCAGGAGCCCAAAGAAGTGGGGACCCTGCTGCAGCCTGAGGCCCTTATTACAACAGCTTCCGGTCCTAAAATCACTGAGTCTTTTCTGTCACCGCCTCGAGTCAGGCGGGCCTTCTCTTGCTAACATCCAGCCTAATATAAACTACCACTGGCGTCGAACACAGTTTGAGCAGGCTGCCACGTTGTTTGATTTTGTTCTGGTGTTAGGGATCGAACCCAGGGTCCCATGCACACGTGCGCCATCTACCACAGAGCCATGTCCCCAGCCCAGGACTCCGCGTGGGTTTCTCTCCAGTTTTCACTTCTTTGTGTTCATGCTGGGTTCCCTCGCAGTGGCGACGTCACCATCACCGCAGTGGCTCCAGACACACATACACCTTTACCCCTGCTGCTCTGGAGCAACCGAGTCCCTGAGCTCCGGGCAGATCTGCGGTCAGGGAGAACTCTGTTCTGATTGGCTAAAGTCCAGCTCTTCTGACCAATCACGCTGCAAGGGAGGCGGCGCTGAGGCGATTGGCTCCGGGGGGCGAGGAATGGGCACAGAGCCCCAGCAGGTGGATGCTTCTCTTTAGGAGAGTAGCGAATACGGGGCTGTGAATCCTGGCTCTGCCACTTAGTGGCTGGGGCTCGTTTTCCACGTCTGTGCGGTGGGGCTCTCATCTCGGTCGCAATGAGTCAGCCTGCGCGAGCTCTGCCATTGCCCCCCCCCCCTTTTTGCTCAGGAGCGGAGCCCGAAGAGAGGCCCGCGTGGACTCAGTGGGAAGCGACTGCAAAGCACCACCGTGGGGGGCGGGCGCCTCTGTGGGTGGCCCCTGGGGTGCAGATCCCTGAGGCCCGGGTACCGGCTGCTGCGTGTTGGAGGAAGCGCCCGGGTGGGCGGAACCATCTTGGGGGTGAGCAGTGGTTCCTGGTACCCGGGAGGCCCCGAGCTCTGGGAGCAGAAGGAACGAGCGCTCCATGCAGTGGATGGCGGGAGGACAGGATAACTGGCTGCTGCGAGAGCAAGTGACAATGCCGGGCAGCAGCCCCCGGAGATGAGGCCCCGCAGAGCCTGCTGGCAGACAGGGCATGGGGAGGAAATGATGCTCGTGGCCCCCGATACAAGGCTTCCCCTGTAGCCCTGGGTCAGGAGAGGAAAGCCCCGTAACTGTGGAGTTTCCTCTTCCACCCTCTGCCTGGTTTTTATAACTAGCTCCTGTCGGCGCATGGCTGCATCTCAGCTGTTCTTGGGCTATGCTGTGGTTCTGGTGTGGTTTGCAGTGGTGGGAGGGCTGGACCTTTAACAGGTGGAGCCTGGTGGGTGGTTCTTTTTTTTTTTTTTTTTTTTTTTTTTAGTACCGGGAATCGAACTCAGGGCCTCATGCTTGCGAGGCAAACACTCTAACCGCTGAGCTAAATCCCCAGCCCGGTGGGTGGTTCTTAAGGCTCTGGGGATATGAAGAGATGGTGGGGCCTTGGCCTCCCTAGCATTCTGCTGGGCCATGTGACCGCTCCCTGAGACTCCTGCTGTGATGGGACATGAGGACTCTCACCAGATGCCAGCGTCATAGCCTCACCCCTCCAAAACTGTAAGCTAAATAAAGCTATTTTCTTTATAAAACAAGCCTGCCTCAGGTATGGCATTACGGTAATGACAGACCAATACCAATGGTCTTTTGGCTCTTTGTTGCTGTGCAACTACTCAGTGGTTTAAAACAAACATCCGGGCCGGGTGTGGTGAAAGGCACCTGTAATCCCAGCACTCAGGAGGCTGAGGCAGGAGGATTGCTGTGAGTTCAAGGCCAGCTTAGGCTACATAGTGAGTTCAAGCCCAGCCTGAACTACATAGCGAGACCCTGTCTCAACAAAACAAAACAAAACACACACATGAACCCCCCCAAAAACAAAATAAAAAAAAAACCCAACATCTGTCATCTCACAGTGTCCAGCGGGCAAGTGGCTCACCTGGTGTGACAGTCAATTGTGATGTGGCAACATGACTGGATTAGAAGCCCCGAGGGTATTGGTGGAGCACACTTTGGGGTGTGTCTGGGTGGTTTGTGGAGATGCAACCTTGGGATCTGTGTCTGGTCCCTCATCCCGTTCTCCGTGGCACTGTTCCCCTGCTCTGCTTCACCACCACCATGAACTAGGCACGTTTGCTGCACCACTTGCTTCCATCATGATAGTCCTGCCTTGGAGCTAGGTGATCATGGACTGAACCTCCTGAAAATGTGAGCCAAATTAAACTTCTCCTCCTTTACATTGTGGGATTGGGTGTTGTGCAGTGACAGGAAAGCTGGTTGCTACACCTGGGTCTCGCACGAGGCTGTAGTTGGGTTGGGGCTGGGGCTGCAGCATCTGAAGCTTTGATCAGGGCTGGAGGGTCACAGCCAAGCAGTCCAAAGGCCACTGGTGGGAGGGGAAAAAAGAGAGACTTCCAAAGAGAAGCTGCAGTGTCTTCCAGAACCTACTCCCAGAAGAGGTGCCACCTCTGCCCTGCTCTGCAGGACCCACAGGCCTGGCCTGGCCATCAGGAGGGAATGCCCTAGGGCATGGGCTCAGCAGGCTGGCTGCCCTAGGTAGTGGCTGGTCTCTTTGCAGGTGTGTCTGCTTGTGAGCTTGTTTTAACCTCTAATTAGCCAGTTTTGTTACCCAGATGCCTCAGTCCTACTTGAGCAGATTGAGGGTCACACCCAGGAAGCAGAATGTGGCTCTTCAGGATCCCTTCCTGTGGGGCCCCACAAGCTCAGACAGCCTCTGCTTGTCCAGTGTAGACAAAGAACTGGATAGATTCCCCTCAATTTCCTTTTGCTCAAAATACTCATATTTGCTGCAAAGAAATCCTTTTCGGTGATACTCTCAGACCCTCCCTGTCTTGGTGAGGCAAACAAAGGAATGTGCAGCGTTAGCACTGTCTACGTAAGCCACAGCTACAACATCATCAGGAACATGGAGTAGCTGGTGCTGCTACCCCTACCCTGGTCCCTGAAGGCATGGAAGTGGACACAAGTGGCCTTCCAAACC
Source organism: Hystrix cristata (assembly GCA_004026905.1). Classification (NCBI taxonomy): domain Eukaryota; kingdom Metazoa; phylum Chordata; class Mammalia; order Rodentia; family Hystricidae; genus Hystrix; species Hystrix cristata. The sequence continues at coordinate 8,741 of PVJO010001528.1, forward strand.
TACAGGTGTCTGGGACCATGGCAAGTGAGCCAGCAGCAAGACTGCAAAGGGGCGGGGACGTCAGCCTACAGCTTGGCTTGGGGGCCCTGTGACATCCAGGGATTAGGGGGTCATTTGTCAGTTCTCTGCCTCACACATCCTCCATGGAAATCAAATAAGCAATTTCGGTCATTTTTAGAGCTAAAGTAAATGCATCAATATGAAAACCACCAGGCAGCAATGTGGAGGGCTGGGGTAGGTGGTAGATGGAGCTGTGATGTATGGGATCCTTGGCGTGTACTCCAGGCTGTCCTGGGTTCCTTCTGCTGCTGACCACACGGTGCCTGGGGGCCCCTCCTTGGAGGTCAGAGACCAGGTGCCCACCCCGACTTGGCATCACTGCCAGCCAGGTTCCTCCCAGCTGGTGTTCGGCAACATCAGGTACTAACTGTACTGGGCAGGACAAGTGGGGAAGGAGGCCCGGGTGGCTAAGAACCGCTGGCCATCCCAGCCCTGGCATCTCACGGGCCCGCCACTGCTGGAGCTCCAACCCAGACTGGCAGGGTAACCATAGCCCGCTGTGTTCTTGCTCCTTCCTTAGCCGGAAGTTCCAGGCAGCCCAGAGGGGTCAGATCACACTGCAGAGAGCTGCACTCTCTCCCTGGGCACCTTCTTAGCACCCCCACCAACACCTGGCATTGCTGCCCTGTTCAATGTTCCTTGGTTTGGCAGGTGAAATTGTGACTACTGGAATGGGCACTGCTTTGGTCTTGAAGGGCTGGTGCAGTGTTTTCTTTCTTTGGGACGATTGTGAAATATCTTTTCACAGTCTGTCCGTTTCACACTAAGTTGCTCTCGTGGCCCTGCTGAAGAATAAGGGCTCTCTGCTGCATTGGGAAGTGCCACCTGGCGTAGGGCTGGGGTGACCCCGGCCCAAGAGGTTATCTACATGTTTGGGTCAAATCTTACAATGGATTTTTATTTATTTAAATATTTATTTTTGGTGCTGGGGATTGAACTCGGGGCCTTATGCTTGCTAGGGAAGCACTCTAACCACTGAGGTAAACCTCCAGCCCCTTACAATGGATTTATATCTGCTGCTGCTTTGTTGTCAGCATTTTTTTCCCCCAGTACTGGGGCTCGAACCAAGTGCCTTCACCTTGAGCTACATCCTCACCCCTTTTTATTTTCTATTTTGAGACAGGGTCTTGATAAGTCACTAAGTTGCTCAGGCTGGGTTCAAACTTGCAGTCTTCCTGCCTCAGCCTCCCAGAGTGCTAGGATTACAGTTATGTGCCATCGTGCCCAGCACTGTCAGCAAACATTTAGAGAGAGTCTTACCAGAGCCACGTACCATATGGCAGAAAGGATTCGGAACCCAGCTGATTGAGACAGACTGTTATGAACAAGTCACCCGTGCACTAAGAGGCACCTGCTAGGGAGACCAAAGAGGGGGACTGGTCCAGAGAGAGGACAGCAGGTTGGGGGGAGGTTGGGGAAGGGGAGGGTCCGCTGTGAAGACATCTGAGCAAAGCTTTAGAGGGGATGGGGGAGCACAAGTAGTGCAAAGGCCCTGGGGTGAGTGCAGTAAAGGCCTATCCATGAGCCACCTTCGGGACTGGTGAGGTGAGGGCTGGGTCTGCTGGGTGGGCAGGTTGTCATTCTCCTGCACAGTGATGCCAGCAGGTGAGCAGGACTGCCCTCTGAAGACAGCAGGAGTTATGAGTGAGTTTTATCTGCAGCCCGGTGCTGCCCACTTTCCAGGGCTTGGGCTTCCTGACCCGCCTGTCTAGGGGTTCCCGGCAAGGTCCAGGCCAGTGATGGTGCAAACGCAGCCCCATGAGGATCCCAGCAGCAGGAGGGGACAGAGGATGGCGGACGGTAGGAGCCGGTTTCTCCTTTGGCTGGAAGGAACAGTGGCCCTGCTGGCCCCGGGTCCCTGCTGTCTTCTGGTCACAGGACTGAAGAGCTTCTTCAGAGCGCTTCCCTATCCAGCTTGTAGGGGACAGCAGGGTAGTCCCTCCTTTCTGGAGGTTTGTGCACATCCTAGAGGGCCTGAGAGGTCTCAGGGCTGCGAGGGACTTGTGGTCACACGCCAGGGGCTGCGGGTCCCCGGGCCTTGGTGCAGAGCCCCCCCGGCCATCTGGCGCAGCCAGGAGGTCCTCTTAGCGCCCCAGCGAGATGGCACTCAAAGCGGGGGGCGAAATCCTGGCCGGAGCCCGGCGGTCCCGGCGTCTTCGGAACCGCATGGGCGTCGTCCCGGCAGTGGGGCGGGGTCGCAGCCTCCCTGCCCCGAGCTCTTCTCCTCTGAGCCTCGCCCTCGGCGGCGGCGCGAGTTGGGGCTCAGGTCCCTGCCGAACACCCTGCGGGCGACAAGGACCGCGCGGTCGGCGAGGGCCTCGTGGAGGCTGCGCCCCTCCGCACGGAGCGCTTAGGATTTTACAAAGTGACCTTGCGGCCAACAAAGCGCTCCAGCGCTCGGTGCGGGTCAGGGACCCCGGGAAGCGCGACGGGGCCTCGCCGGGGCTTCGAGTGCAGGAGCTGACAGGGAGGGGGCAAAGGGTGAGGTGGGGCAGCGGGCGGAGCCGGGGGCCCTGGGCTGGAACACCACGTGTCCCTCGGACGCCGACCCACGACCAGTGGGGCGTTCAGAGCCCAGTGCGCACGCGCGCGGATCCTTGCCAGCCCTCTCTTGGGGCGTTCCGCTGCCGTCCGGTGATTGGCCCGAATGGCCTGTTCTCGGCCAATAGGCACACAGCTGCTGGCTCGAGTTCTGAGGGCGGGCAGGCGGGACGCGCCGGGCCCTAGCGGCCACTTTTCAGAGTAGGAGTGGGCGCTGTGGGTGAGCGAACCCCGTGACCCCGCCGTCCGGTGACCCAGTCGTCCCCGAGACGGAGCCTGACAGCGCAGGCCGCGACCACGCCCTCTGCGGGACCCCTCCGCGCCTGGTCTCGGCCTTCCCTGGAGCCTCGCGGGATCCCGGAGGCCCCTGCCTTCCCCGCGCTCTCCTCGCCCGTGGCCTGGCGGTCAGACAAGCAAGCGAGTTCACACTTGTAGAAAAGTGTCGCTCAGGCGGGTGCGGTGGGCGACTGAGCGAGACCCTATCTCAAAATAAAATATTAAAAAAGGTTTGGTTGCGAATGTAGTTTAGCGCAAAGGCCCTGGGTTCAATCCCCAGCACGCCTCCCACCAAGTTACCAAAACTAGCGATAACCTCTTCATATTTTCTAATCTCTGTTACTTCAATAAGTATGTTGTTCATGGGGCTGGGGATTTAGCTCAGTGGTTGGAGTGCTTGCCTCACAGGCACAAGGCCCTGAGTTCGATCCCCAGCACCAAAAAAAAAAAAAAAAAAATGTTGTTCATAATGAAAACATTACTGCTTTACATTTGAAGCTATATAACAATGAAAGCAGAAGAAAAGTGTTAGTGCAGACGTGGAGGAACCGAAACCCTCGCACAGTACTGGTGTCCAGCAGCGCGACAGCAGTTTCAATCCTTGGCTGCACCCCAAGGCCTCCACCAGCGCCTTGGATCCTGGTTTTCCCAATGTGGACGGCAGCGTTACTCATAGCAACAAAAAGTTGGCAATAACCCACTTATCTCCCCACGGAGGACTAAACATGGAATATGCATACAGGGAAACAACCTTAACTAGGAGGGAAATTCTGACACACACGGAATGCGAGGGTTTTGAAAACCCCACACTGAGTCAAATAAGCTAGCCACCAAAGACGAAACATACATAATTCCACTTGCATGAAACACTTAGAATGGGAGAATTCACAGACAGAAGCGGGTCAGAAACTCGGCCCAGTGGCACACACCTGCAATCCCTACACCCTTAGAGGTAGAGGCAAGTTCAAGCCAGGCCTGGGAGACTTAGCAACTTATTGAGCCCCTGCTGTGAAGTAAAAAATAAAAAGGGCTGGGACATAGTTCAATGTGAAGGCCCTGGGTTCAAAAAAAAAGAAGGCCCAGTACAAGAAGGTCCATTACAAAAAAAGAAGTGGATTAGAGGTTGCTGGCATCTGGGGAGAGAAGGAATGGGAAGTTCTTGCCTAATGAGCACAAAGTCCCTGAGCTGATGACAAAGCCCTGAAAATGACAGGAGTGATGGTTGCACAACACCACAAATGCACTTGATACCATTGGATTATGCGCTTAAAAATGGTTAAAATGGCAAAACATATTACATGTATTTCATCACAATTTAAGAAAGAATGCAATATCCCCAGACCACTGAATCGCACAGTTTAAAAGAATGCATTTATGGTGTGTGAGTTACATCTCAGCACAGCTGTTAAAAACTACAGCCATCCTGCTGGAAGCAGCATGTGCCATCTCAACTTCCAGGCTCTCTGTCTCAATGTGGCAGGATCCAGTTCCCCAAGTCCTGAGTACTTCTGGGTGGACCAGGGACTGCTGGTGTCCCAGAGAGAGGGCAGCAGGGCTTCCAGGTGTGTGCCCTGGCACACAGGCTGGACTTCGGGTAAGAGGCCTTCCTTTGAAGTTAGGACACACAGCCACGGGTGATGAGGATAAAACCAGATCCAGCTCCTGAGGTATGCTTCCAGGGGTTAGGGATTTAGCTCAAGTGGTAGAGCACTTAACTAGCAAGTGCAAGGTCCTGAGTTTGATCTCTAGCACGTCTCCCCCAAAAAAGATAAAGGCTGATGCATGCTTCCTACTCCTGTCACGCTTTTATATCCCTACCAGAGTAGCGCCCTTTTTGGTTCTCGAATTGCATACCATGCAACCAGAAGCACAGGCCACGCTGCGAGGCGTCCCAAGGCCGCCCTGTAAAACCACCGGTCTTCTCTTCATCCTCTGCCCCAGCTCGAGGCTTGGAGAGACTGCCATTCCAGAGATGGCCGCTGGAGGGCCCCGCTGCACCGCTCCTACCCCACGCTGCTCCCGCGGGAGGGCCCCCTTGGCGGGGCGTGGAGGTTGATCTTCCGGTTCACACCAGGTTTATAAGCCGAGGGCCGGGGCGGGAGGCTGCAGAGGTGAAAACAGAACAGTTCCCGGGAACTAAGTAAGCACTGTTCACTTGTTCCAGCCCTCTGAGCCTATCTGTGGACCGCTTTGATGACCAGCTTCTCTGTGGGCAGCCAGAGCCGCGTCCAACAGGTGTCTGGGGGCAGTCTGGGTAGTCCGCATCCCTCCTGTGTCCTATCCCAACACTGCTCACCTTCACACTTTATCCATAGGCGACGGGGGGGTCCTCGTAGTTACTCTCTCCCCAGTCCTCTTCGTATTCCTCCTGCAGGAGGTCCCTGGGCACCAGGAAAGGGGCAGCACCCACACCGAGCTGGGGCCATGGGTAGGGCACCGCGGAAGCTCTTCTCTGTCCTCTCCCAGTGGCAGACCCCAGCTCTTTCCCAGACCCTGAGCCAGCCCTGACCTCAATCAAAGCCAGTGCCCATTTCTGCCTCCTGGCTGAGGCTTCTGAGGGCTGATGATGAAGGTCCCTGATGGCCCCTCTGTCCTCTCTGGGAACTTGCTGACAGATGCCTGTGTGCCTCCGGTGGCCCAGGAAGCTGACATCAAGGGACAGACGAGGTCTGGCTATTCAGGCTAATGCAGAGCATGCTCTAGATGTGATTGAGCAAAGGTACTCTCGTGGCTCAGTGGCTGTCAGTGGCAGTGTGTGGCAGCTCTCCCTAATCCCTCAAGTCCTGCTCTCCCTGAGTGTGGGGAGATGCCCTGGCCTGATTTTTGGAAGAAGATGTTTGGAAAAGTGGGCTTGCTGCCTGTGGTGCTTCAAGTGAGAGTCTGGGCAGCTGGGCCAGGAGGGACATAGTGGCAGCTACTTGGGCTCCCAGACAGTGACCATTCCTGGTCAGCTGGGTCATAGAGCAGCTGGCACCTCAATCATTCTTGCCTGCCCAATAGGGAAGCCCTGACTATCATCTCTGCAATCTGCTTCTGCTTCCCTCCACCGCCTCCTCCAGACTCCTTGGGTAGCCTCCTCTCCCTTGGACAGAGACTCCCAGCTCCCGGAGGCCTCCATGTGACAGCCACAAGATGCCTTTGGAAAGAGGCTCTGGTGCCCCAACGGGTTAAAGGGCAGGAGGCTGAGAAACGCAGAGGTGCTTGCCCCTCCCATGGAAAAATGACCAGAGTGTGTGTAGTGGAGGCAGACTTCAGCCTGCTCCCAGTTTCCGCCTGTACCAGTTACCTCCAGTAACTTGCCCTCCCTCTTGTCAGCACAGAGGGTCTCCTACCCCCCCAAACAGCAGAGAAAAGGAGGTGTCTGAGTCCTCATGGGGAGTGGGAACACCTTCAGGAAGCCGACCATGCTGCCCCTGGCGCTGGTCCTCTTCCTCCTTGTCCACTCAGCTCCCAGCCACCCCAATGGGGCCTGTTTAATTGATTCAATTTGTTCAACAGTAAAAACACTGCAGATGCCAGCCTCCCGGCACTCATCCCTGGGGAGCTGAAGACACCTGCCGAGGCTCTGAGGCTGGGAGTCCTTCCAGGGGGCCACAAGAGCCAGGCTGTGGGGGAGGCCCTGGGCCCCTGCTGCTTTCAGGGAGCTGGAGGGATGGCTGAGCACCACTGACACTGCAGCAAACCCTCCACGATACAGATGGGATTCAAACCTGTCTTTCTCTGGGGAGGAGCTTCCTTTAGAGACTCCCAGTCTGGAAGCTGACTTCGGAGATGACCTTCATTTTGGTCAAGCTGCCATCCCAGGTCTTGGGCTGCCTCTTCTCCACCACCCTGGACTCGGGGCTGTTTCCAGGTCAGTCCATGTTAGGGAGAGGGACCAAAGACTCCCGGGGCCTGACGCCCTCCCTGCGGGAACTCATCTGGGGACTGGGCGCCGGTATCCATGGCCACGAGCACCGTGGCCTCTGCAACAGGCGCCTGAGGGGCCTCGGCCTGGCTGGGAAGCTTCCAGGGAAGACGGTGGGCCCCGAGGTCAGGAGCCCCAGACCTAACCCCTGACTCCCAGCTCAACCCTCGCTCCCTGTGAGGGCCCCTGGCTGCTGGGGCCACCACTTTCCACCCAGAGGGAGGCCACTGCCACTGACTGAAAGTGATTGAAGAGAGGGGTGATTTAGGGAGCGTTTGCACAGCTGGCCAGGCCGGAGGGCTCCGGCGGCCCCATTCCCACCCGGCCTCATCGGGGAGGAAACCCCAGTCGTGGTAGCAACGCGTTCACCTTGAAGCTGGCCTCGGGGGTAAACCCCAGACACACCGTCTCTCCCAAGTGTCCCTCTGAGGGGAAACCCAGAACCCTGCTCTCGCTATCAGATGCTAGAAAGACCTCCAGACCGTTCCTTAGGAGCTTGTCCTCCCCACGATTCCCCGGAGACGGGGAGAAACCAGGGCAAGAGAACTGGGCACGGAGAACGCAAGGGCTCGTCCAAGGTCAGCCCCGGCGGGCCACGGGCCCTGGCTCGTGAGCGTGAGCAGGTTGGGGTCCTGGAGGGGCGCGCAGGCGGACCCCTGCTCGGGGTGTGCTCACCGCGTGAGCGCGGAGAACAAAAGGGCGCCCCGCCCCCGCCCCGCCGGCGCGCTCCGGCCAATCGGCGCTGCTGCCGCTAATCGAGCACTCTGATTGGTTTCTTGGAGACCAATCACGCGCCAGGGCCGGGTGCCCTGCGGCCCCACGTGGGACGGCGCGGCAGCTTGCGGGCGGGCGGGGCGCGATCCTCGGCGGCGGCGCGCGCGAAGACCAACCGGACTCGTGCCGCCGGGACCTTCGCAACGCCGCCCGTGTCCCAGCCGTCCCAGGGCCCCGCGGGCGGCGCCGAGGCTTCCCGGGCATCCGGGAGCGCGGTGCCCATGCCCTGGAGACGACGGGTCGCCGTGGCCACCGTTCCTGGCGAGGCAAGCGAAGCCACCTGGGTTTGGCCGGGAGGCCGAAGCGGCGGGGTGGCAGAAAGGAAGGAAGACGCGGCCCAGTTTTGGACGGTGGAGGCACCAGTTTATTCTTGGATTCAGCCCCTCATTGACACCTCCTCCTTTTGATGCTCAGGGGACACAAACAGCAGTGGCCCCCGCGGAGGCCGGGGTACCCCCCCCATTCCATTAGTCTCCCCTCTAAACGACTCCAAGTGGAACATACTAGAATGTTTTTTGATATGGGTAATTGACACGGGCTTACATTTTTATGGCACCCTTAGACGGGGCATTTGAGGCGAGTGGAATAAGTGGAAAATACATGAATTAGAGGAGAGATGTGCAGTACCCAGGGCCAGCGACAGAGGGACACTACCACCACCCCAGACCTGAAGGGCAGCCGCAGCCAAGGAAGAGGCCCCTCTGGGAATTGTGACCTTGGAGAGGGGACGCTGTGACCTGGCAGGGAGAAGCCTGTTGACATGCACCGGCCTCACTTTCCTCCTGTCTGCTGGGACTCTCTGGCGGCTGAATCTAGGCTGATGCCACAGGCCAATGAAGCCCGTGATGCCCCCCTCCCTGCAGTTAGCCCTGGGGCCCAGGGCAGGGGAGCAGGCAAGGGCAGGTGGCAGCACCTGTTCTGAAGCATGAGAGAAAAGCGCTGGTTTTATTTTGTAGGTGGTGACAGGCAATGTAGGTGGTGCCAACCTGTACCCTATGTAGAGGGGCTCCCGATGGGTGAGGTGGAGCCAGGCTGAGTCCCTCTGGCAGGATCACAGACACTGCTCCGCCAACTAAGGGGGTTCCCCCAGAGGGTTCTGCAACAGAGGAAGAGATCGCTAAGTGTGGAGTCACAAAGTGGGGTGAGTGGTGGCTGAGGTGCATCCAGGTGCACCTGGAGGATGCTGTTCAGGGACTCCTCTTCCAGGCAGCCCACCTGGATGTTCCCACTTTTCTTAAGTGCTTGTCTGCCTTAGCAAGAGGAACAATGAGTTTCCCTGCATAAAATCTGACATAAGGGCTTCCCTCTGAGGTGGGGCACTGATTCACTCCCCAAGGTTTTTGGGGGAGGCCTTCCTGGGCCTGGTGGGCTCAAGGAGTACAGGATGCAGTCCAAGCTTGGGGAAGTTTATGGTCCAACAGAGTGGCCATGCCAGTCCAAGATGAGGTGACCAGAGAGGGAGGACCCTGCAGAATGGGAACAAGCTAGGGAAGCGGCCCTGAGGTGGCTTTGAAGGGGGCGGGCAGGATTGGAAGGTGGATAAGATGGGGAAAGACCAGGGGTGAGGAGGTGACATTAGGAGCTCCGAGGTTGCGACCTCTGGTATAGTCTGGCCGTGTGCACAGCCGGCCTCTGCCACACGGGAGTCACCTGGCACCCCCCCCCAATTCCCCTGTCATCTGGTGATAATAATGGGATGTTGGGCAGGCTGGAGGGCGAGCAAGGTGCTGGGCTTTGCACTGTGTCTCGCACTTGGTAATTACAGGCTCAGTGAGTACACGTTATCTGTCACTGTGAGCATTCATGGTACTGAGGGGCTGGTTTTTGGGTGTGAGCTGCTTGTGGGGACAGTGGAGTTTTTAGTGAGGATGGCCCTTGGGGACACCAGATTTTCTCTCACTTCTCTGTCGCATGTGGCCAACATCACCAGCCATGGTCCTGCAGCACCCATGCGGCCAGCACACTCTCCAGGCGGCCCTGCTAAATGGGTGGCACTGGCAAGGAGCTGAGGAGGTTCAGAAGCCTGGGGCTCAGGGGCTCAGGATGTGCAGGTACCCGGTGCTGTTGGAGCACCCCAGCCAAGCAAAGGAGGGCAGACAGGGCAACCTGGTCAAGTCCAAGACAGAAGATGGACTAGAAGAGCAGCTGGAAGGCAGAAACACAAGAGCTTGGCCTGGGGACAGAGTGCAGAGTACTGAGCCTTGAGGGAGAAGCCCAGGGATGGGCATGGTGGCACATGCCTTTAATTCCAGCACTTGGAGGATCGCAGTGAGTTCAAGGCCAACCTGGACTACATGGTGAGTTCGAGGCCAGTTTGGATTATGTGATAAGACCCTGTCTCAAAACAAACAAACAAAAGTGAGGCCAGCCTGGGTAACTTAGTGAGACCTTGTCTTAAAAAAATAAATTTTCAAAAGTCCTAGAGTGAAGCTCGGAAGTAGAGTGCTTTTCTAGCATGTGTGGGGCCCTGGCTGGGTTCAATCACCAGTGCCACGGTGGGGAAAATGTAAGTGTACTAATCCTAAATTTACAGAGAAATGGACTTTTACACCTGTGTACTCACCACCATCTCCAGGAAACCTCCAGTCCTCCAGGGGCTTCCTATGCCCTGCAAACCCCAGGGGCAGGATAGCACTTGAACCTGACCCTATGAATGACCGGCACAGTTGCCTCTTGAGGTTGCCTCTCCTGCTCAGTTTCATCCATCTGCCTTGACACTGAGCCCCGTTCCTTGACCACCCTCCTATTAGCAAATGAGGTTATCTCTAGTGTCTGGGTGGTACCACCATGGACATTCTAGAATGAGTCTTCTGGGTTTGGCAGGCAGTGGGGTTGCTGGGGGTGTCTAGCCGCTGCTGCTTCCCCAGGTGGCCGTCCTACTGCCACCTGCCATTGGCGTGGGGATGGTGTTTCTGGTGCCCCACATTGGCACCGGCACTTGGGACTATCTGTCCCTTCCTGTGGGCCTTGGGCGACACAGGGCTGGGAAACGACAACACTCTCCACCCCTTGAATTTTCCCAATGCTCTTGAGGATAGGGAGCCCCCCCTGCCAGCGGCCTATTATCTGCCCTTCTGGCCTCCCCACAGCAGGCCCAGGCAGCTTTGGAATTCTGGCCTCAGTTTCTTCCTTGTGTCTGAAACCCAAGTCAGCCCATGGGACAAGACAGATATGGGATATCCTGGGGTCACTCTGGATTGGAGTGGCATTGCCAAGTTGGGAATAGGGCAGAGAAGGGCTAGGACGGTGGGGGAAGGCAGGGAGGGAACAGGAGCAGCAGGGGCCTGGGAGCTGGGCAGGGGTGTGGTGGCAGCATCTTGGGACAGTGTCCACCCCAGACTTGCCTGGTGAGGGCCGTGAGCTGGGTGCTGGGCGCACCACAGTGAACACCAGGCAGGGGCCCTGTCCTTGTGTTAATGACAGTCCTGAGCGGTGGCAAGCACGCAGTGCTGTGAGAGGGCCTGTCTGGAGCTGAGAGGGAACCCTGAGGACTTTCAGAGGGGGTGTCCCAGCAGAATGAGGGTGTGTGTGGGTGGGGAGCAGTGGGCTGGCAAGGCTGGTGACAGGGCAGCCATGAGTCAGGGGAGGGACTGCACCATGCCCACATATCAGTTAGGATCAGACAGAGGTTCCACAGAAATAATGGTGGCTCCTGGTGGATTACCAGGAGCTCCTGCCCTGTTCCTCCTCCCCCCAAGTGATGCTTCTTTCTCGTGATCTGAGATGGTTGCTCCTGCTCCAGACATTGCTTTTTTTTTTTTGCTTTGCCATACTGGGAATTGAACCCAGGGCCTTTGCACTGAGCTACCTGCCCAGTCCCCCCCCCCTTTTTTTGGACACAGGATCTCACTAAGTCACTGAGTTTCCCAGTCTGGGCTTGAACTTTTGACCTTCCTGCTTCAGCTTCCTAGAGTGCTGGGAGTACAGGCATGTGCCACCACACCTGGCTGTCTAGTAATTTCACCTGTGTTCCAGCCAGTAGGAAGGGAGAAGGGGTCCAGTCCCTGTGTGGAAGGGCACTTCCCAATGCGTGGCATCACAGGTCCCCTCGGCCAGAACTCAGTCCCGGCACTGCACATAGCTGTGAGGGAGTTGACAAGTGTGAGGTTTGCTCCGGGTGGCCAGGTGCCTGGTTATACACTGGGCATCTGTTACTGAGAAAGGAGGGGAGGAGCGGTACTGGGACCTCTCCCAAGCAGGAGATCTCTGTCCTTCCAGTGTCACTACCCAGCGCTCAGCCACATCTTCACCAGTGTCACTTTTTACCTCATTTTCATAGACAAGGAAACCAGGTCTCTGGGAGACCTGCTGGGGAAGAGAATCCTGGGGGCTTGGGACCTCCAGGGACCATCACTCCACAGTTTCCCCGGCATGATTCTTCTCTTGATGACCAGGGCTGTCACCACCACTTCTTTAGCAGGGACGCAGGTGTGGCCACAGATCCCTCCCCATCTTCCCTCAGGGCTCCCCAGCATCCGAACTGGGTCTCCAGCCTGCCTCTCTGACACCGAGTCGCCCTTGCTCTTTTCCGGCTTCCTGCCTTTCCATTTGCGTTAAAATTTACAAAAGGGCACATGCTTGTAAAAAATGAAACCAGACACTTCTGTGGTGAACAATAAGGTCAAACATGAATTCTGGCGGGCATAGTGGCAGGCCTGCCGTCCCAGCTACTCTGGAAGCTGAGGCAGGGGGATTGCTTGAGTTCAAGGAATTCAAAACTAGAAAAACAAAATGAAATGTGAAATTCTGCTCCCTAAGCCCTGCAATGCTGTGCCCACGGGACCTGGGCTGGCCGCGGGCAGCCGCTTTCACTGAGCTACATCCCCAGCTCTTTAAGTTTTTAGTTACTTTGAGACAGGGTTTCACCAAGTTGTTAAGTAGCCCAGGTTGAGGTTGAACTTCCTGCCTCAGCCTCCCAGAGTGCTGGGATTATAAATGTGTGCCACCACACCCAGTTATTATTTATTGTTTTGGGCTCTCACTAAGTTGCCCAGGCTGGCCTCCCAAGCAGCTGACATTACAGCATGTATCACCATGCCTGGCTGCTGTTTTCTGTACACCAGAAGTAATACGTACACACACACACGCCCCACAAGGCAGGGGTCCAGATTCACATTTTGTTCTGCATCTTGCCTTGTTCACAGCCTCAGTCTGTGTGTCTATCCCTGGTCCCAATGGCTGAGCTGTCACTAGTGTTTGATTGGACGCTGGTGACAGACACAGGATCCTCCGGTCTCGGGCTGGAAGTCTTTGTACTCGTACTCGTGGGTACCTGGGGCAGTGGCTTCCTTTCTCCTTTACTGGGCCTCTTCTGCCTGCCCTACCTGCTGCCAGAGTATTTCTCAGGGGCCCAGAGATACTTAGGCTGCAGCAGCTGTCACTCCTCCGTGAAATGGAGGTGTCGGGGTCTCGTGACCATCAAGGGCTGGTGCTCCACAAGCTCTGTCTTGACGGATACCGACTCAACTGTGTTCAGTTGGAAGGAAAGCTACCACCGGAGGGGCGGGCAGCGGACCCAAAGGACCCTCGTCGGAGTCCTGTGGCTGGTCCTGGTCTGTGTTTGCCTGTGGCCTGCTCTCTTGCTGTGTGTTCGTGTTGGCCTCTTCTCCTGCCTGTATCTGTTTCCCCATGAAGGAGCCAGGCCACTTCATCCCAGCTTGGTCACTCACATCCAGGAAAGGGCTTGCTCTCTGGGCTGGGGACATGGCTGTATGGGCCTGAGAATCAGGTGGCAGCTCCATTGGAACCATGCCCCCAGTGAGGACCAGTCCTGGCGGAGCAGGGTGACCACACATCCACCCTCACCTCACACTCACAGTTCCTGGAGGGATTCCCACAACACAGTGCAGTTGTCGCCTGAGGCCACCTGGCTGTGGCACGGGAGGTGACATCTGTGCCAACGCTGCAGGGCACACCCATCTCCCTGACCTCTGGCGGGCTTATTCTGGAATCTGCATCAGTGGATGTAGATGCCAGAACTACCCACTGTCAAGCTAGCCCACATCCTGAGAGGGAAGTTGGGAAAGGAGGAAATGAAAAGCATATAATCCCAGCACCCTGGGAGGCTGAGGCAGGGGAACTGCAAATTTGAGTCCAGTGTGGGCAACTCAGTGACTTAGTGAGATTCTCTCTCAAGATAAAAAATAAAAAAGGGCTGGGGATGTAGCTCAGTGTGAAGGCCTTGGGTTCAATCCTCAGAACCAGAAAACAAAACAAAACAAAACAAAACAAAACAAAACAAAAAAGCACATGATCCTGGGCCGAAGACTCCACTTTGGGTACTATCATTGTTCCTCAAGGCAACGTGGACATTGCCATATTGTCTGTGGTCTAAGCAGAACCCCAAATGTGGAGGTTTTTCCCTGATGGGGAGACACAACCTTGATTCCCAGGGGCCCCTGTGGTTCTTGCCCTCTGGGGGTGGCCAGGGTCTGCCGTTATCACATCAACCCATCACAGAGCAATGGTCCTGAGGTCCCCAGTTCCACCCATGTCCTATGCCCACTGCAGGTCAGTCCGACAGCCCACATCCTTCCTCCATTTCCCAGGCGTGGCTTGCTGTGGCTGTAGCTCCTGATCCATGGCTGCCATGGTGTCTTCCTGGGGTCTTACCCTGCAGACCAGCTCAGCTGGATGGTGGACAGGAAGCAGAGTCTGGGATGCTAGTACAACAGTGAGAAGCTCCAACCCCTTCCCTAACTCCCACCTCCCGGCTCCTAACTTGCGCTGATTTGTGGGTGCTATGCTCAGCCAGGATGCTGGGTCACAGGATGGGGTAGAGCAGGATGGGGGAGGGATTCCCACAAATTCCTGCTGCATTTGTGTTTGGAATTGAGCTGCTTGGGTGCAGTGCTGGATGGGGCCACTGCCCCAAGCAGATTTAGTTCTTAGGCATCCCGGGTGGTGTCCACTCTTGGTGAGGATGAGTGGCTGCCCATGCCATGATAGGAGGGGCCCAGACTGATCACTGGCCACCACAAGCTGCATAGCACTGCAGCTGGAATTTGAGGTAGGGTCTTGCTCGCTCCTGGCACTTGTCATTAGGGACCCAGGCCAGCCATGGCAGGGAGACTAAGGATCTTCTGTGTAACTTTCCTGCCTGGCCCTTGAGGAAGCTCCATGCTGGCTGCGGTGGGTCACATGATCCCTGACATTAAGAACTCTCCACGGGATATCTCTGGTGACATCGCATGGGGGTGTGTGTGCGCACATAGAAACATAGGCTCCTTGATTCCTGTCTGCCATTTGTTTCTTCCAAGTTTCTGGAGTCTGCTGATAGCCAGACACTGCATGGGACTCTGCTGACTTTAGTCTCAGATATTGAGATGTCTGCTCCATGTTTTGGGTCCTGGGAAGACTGTGCTGTAAGGTGGGGCTGCCTTTGGGGCTGGGGTGGGCACCCACAGTGAGCTGTCTGCAAACCTGGGTGGCCGCCTCCTTGGTCAGCATGTTATGGGATTTCCTAGGGGCCAGGAGTTTGTACTGAGGGTGGGTTGATGTGGTGGCAGCGGCTCCAGCAGCCTCCTGTGTCCTAAGCACCTTCTTGGCCTCTTCTGTACACACTTTCTGGCCCATGATGGATGGCTGAGCTGGGAAATACTCAGTTTATTTTGGATGGCTTGAAATAAAGTATAAGATGTCAGGTTAAATTAACATTTCCGAGAAAGAATGAATAATTTTAAACATAAGTATATCCCAAATATTGTGTGGAACACACTCGTGCTACAAATTATTTTTTTTGTTTGTTTGTTTTTGTTTTTTGTGGTGCCGGGGATCGAACTCAGGCCCTTGTGCTTGCAAGGCAAGCACTCTAATCACTGAGCTAAATCCCCAGCCCCATGCTACAAATTATTTATTCTTTCTCTGAAATTCAAATGAAACTGGCAGTCCTGTATTTTATGCTACAACCCTATCCAGGAGTCTGGGGTTTGGTCATTGCTGGGGCCTAGTACCTAGACAAAAGGACTGAGGAATTACTGCAGGAGGGGCCTGTAAGGGTCCAGGTTTATAGCATCCTTCCTGGTTACTCCCAAGGAAAGCTGTATTCCCCTGGGTCCCAGGAGCACACTGTGATTGGCTCAACCTGGCGTTGACCAACCCTGGCAGATGGGGTGGAGACTCTGTGATTGGCCCAGTCAGCTCATGTGACTAGAGTGGCCCTCAGAACCACGTAGAGGCAGGGTGAGTCTCCCGAGTAGGTTGTTGCAGCTGTGGAAGAAGCTCTTTCCAAGGCAGAAGGTCTGGGGCCCTGGCACAGTGACCTTGCAGGGCCTTTAAGGGCTTTGACTGTCCAGAGGTGCTGTGGTTTCCATGCTGATCTCCTTAGAATTCTCTGTGCACCACACAGATCTTGGGCCCTGGGCACAGGTGGCCTGGGTATTGGTGGTGCTGATCTGTCCTCATCTGTGGGCACACTTTCCCCTTCCAAAGGAGGAGCCATTGTGGGGGCCTCAGGGATCCAGGTCAGGGGCTGAGAGGCCTGGTGGAAGAAATATAATTAGGAGTCAGTGTGCAGTCTCCTCTCTCCCCACCACTCACTGCAGCCCCGAGCCTGCTTCTTGTAAGTGGAAACAGATTTCCAGAGCAAGTCAAGATCATAAACTTGTTCAGAGGTTCCTGGATAAAAAGAGTGGTTTTAACTTTCCCCTTTCTGCAAACCAAATTGTGAGGAGGCCTCTGGACCACTCCATGGCTATGGGAAGGGCTGCCAGGGGAGCCTGTGGCTATGCGGGAACTGGGACTTGAGAGGCCTCCACATTAGTCCCCAGACCATGCAGAGGTGGAGAGCTGCAAGGGGACAAGTTGTGTCCATGTATCAGGGGGTTGAGGAGCTGTGCTGTGCCCCAAGCCCTGCTCTGATGGTACAGGGGTATCATAGGCCAATTCTGGGATGTTTGGAATAGGCCGAAGGCATTGGCCACCAGGCCTGGGTGTCACTGGGGCTCCTGCTGTCCTCTGTTGAGGGAGGCAGGACTGGCGAAGGTCTGCCCTGAGCAGCAGGTGGCGGTCTGGAAGGCCCAGGTGCTGTGTTGGTCCCACATCTTTACTTCCTGTAGATGGGTGCAGTCTGTCTGCCTTGGCACCCTCCTGAGTTGTCCATGGACCCTGCAGCTGTGATGGTATGGGGTGCAGTGTGACTGAGAACCCAGTCTAAGCAAAAGAAGGAGACAGAAGACATGGTTAGAAGAGCGTGGAGCCTACGATGACGAACGCTTTTCTCAGTTCTGCAGTGGCACAGGCTCAGTGATCTGTGTAGCTTGCTGTGAGCCCTGCTTCATGTGGCGGCAGCTGTCTAGTCTGCCCTTCCTCCTGGACAGAAGTCAGAACATGTGCATGGACTTCAGAACTGACACAGTGTCCTGAGAGGGCTGGCCAGGGATGTGAGCCCCAGGATGCTGGACCAAGCATGGAAGGGCAGTGTGGAGGGCAGCCCTGTCCCTCTTTCTGCACAAGCTGGACCCTCCCTCTAAGGATGCCCAGGGAGTGGGTGGGGACCGGAGGCTCTGCAGAGCAGGCATGCAGGCAGCAGGAAACAGAATCAGGGAGCTGAGCAGCTCGGCAGGCCCAGCCCTCCTCCCTGTGGGTTACACCGGGACGGTTCCCGGCTGCCCAGGCATGGGGCTCTGTCTCAAGTCACCAGCCTGGCCTCCCATGGCCACTGGAGCTGGTCTGGGCCTTGGTGAGGAGGGTGGAGCATGGGTGTCCCAGTGCTATTCATGAAGCCCTAAGCACCCCTCCATCCCCACACCTCCTCATGTAAGTCAGGGACAGTGTCCCCTGGCTCAGGCTGGCCGTAGGGGACGTGCAGCTAGACACAGGAGCAGCATGTGTGGCAGTCCTCACTCTGGGCCTCTGCTGCCACCTCTCTGCACTGCTCTGTACGCCTGCCTGGAAGCCTGCCATTTTCCAAGCTCCTGTTCCTCTGTGTCTCCCCAGCCCCTGCCCCATGCTGGCGCTGCCCCATCGGTGGGTCCCAGGGGAGTGTGAGGGTCCCAGGTCCTCCTTCCAGGCACAGGAAATGTGTGCTCACTGAGCACTTCCCATGACTCTGCATAAAGACGGGTGACTGCAGCCCCAGGGCCATGCCCCAGACTCCATTGTCTCCTGAGCCCCAGGCAGCTGCTGGGAGGGCTGGGAACCCTGACCCAACCGCAGTCTGAACTCCAGCTCCCCAACAGCAGGGCGAAGCCTTGGTGTGTCATCCAGCCCCGGAGTCTCAGCCACCGCAGCCTCGGAGGGTACTGAGTAGGCTGGAGGTGGGACAGGCAAAGTCGTTCTTCCTACCGGGGCTGTGGCTGAGGCCTACTGCTAACCTAACCCTAACCCTGCCTACATATTGGCTTGGAAATCTTTATTTCATGGTCTCCTTACTGGCTGCACTGTGTGCTGGGGGCCCTGAACGGGGCCACAGTGGATGACCTGGAGTTGGTCTACCTGGGGCAGGTTTTTGGCACCGATTCAGGCAGGTCTGGGCAGGGCACTGAGAGGGTACAGAGGATGTGGCTTCTGGTCCCTACAGCAAGAAGGTGCTGGCTCACCAGTGCCCATGGGGACGGGATGAGAAGCAGTGGGTCGGGGACAAGGCCTCTGGGTTCCTGGAACTGTTCTGGGTCATTCTCCTGGAACGCTACTCCCATCCATTTCTTTAGCCAGCATCCAGTGGCTCTGGTGGCTCTCTCCCTACTCTGTCCCTGATCCTTGCACCCCTGTAGACTCAGGAGGCCATCCTGGGGCCTGAGCCCATGGCCTTTCACCAGCCCTGTGCCAGGGCAACCTGTGGACGCTGAGGGTTGGAGTGGACCTCCCCATGCCTGGCCTGGCCTGCACCTTGCTGCCCAGCCAGCCCTAGCCACCTTGTCTGGGCTGGGGGCCAGCAATTAAAGCCCCCTTGTCCCCAACTGGTTTGTGGTATTAAAAACGAATTGCGATCAGCCGGGTTGTCATTTCTACCTGATAAAACATCACTTTTATTGATCTTGCTCACCCAGTGCCATCATTTATCTTGCTCCAGCGTTTCACATAATGGCTCGTTTGTCTTGATCAAAGAGTAGTCTTGCATGTTTAACCCCCAGGGCACCACGGCTGTATCCTTCCCTCCATGCCCTGCCCTTGGTCAGGCACCTGTTTCTTGGGGCAGCAGGTTTTGAAAAGCTGGGGCCACCCTGTGTGAGGGAGGGGGCAGGTTGGGGAGGACAGGCTGGGGATGTGGGAGACTTGGGAGGAAGCTGGGTGTAGGGGTCGAGATGGGGCTGGGTTGTGTCATGTTCCCTGCATAACTCCTCAGACCTTGAGTGGGGGCTCCCCTAAGCCTGCTGTGACTCCTGCTCTGCCCTAGGGGCCTGTCCCTGGGGATATCTGTTCCTGGGGCTCACCTACCTGTTCATGTCACCTGGGTCCCTTGGTGACACTTCAGCCAGCACCCGCAGCCCCACTTTCAGGCCTCAGTGCTGTGCCCCTGCACCCCACCCCCAGCCCTTCTCTTGGGGCCAGAACTTCTGCTGGAGCCTGGACCAGCCTGGCCCTTCTAGCCCTGACCCTTGGGCCAGAGAGAGAGCAGTCCTGACCATGGACACTGTTTCAACCTCCAAGTATTCCCTTGCCCAATGGGTGGTATTGGTCCCATCCTGTTCTGCGGGAGAGGCATCCTGTCACCTGGCCTCCACCACCTTCTAGCTCACCTCTTGGCCACCAAGAAGGTCCTCGTCCACTCTCTGCCTTCCCTGCCCTGGGCTCCTCCAAGATTCAGCCCAGGTATTACCTCTTCCAGGAAGCCTGTCTGAACCACCCCAGGGACAGTCAGAGCTTTGTCTGCTTTGCTGTCCCTGGTGGTTTGGAGCCCTGGTGCTGGTGCTACCAGGCCTGTCACCCACCTTCCTGTGCCTTGTCACCATCCTGCCCTGGCTCTACCATTCTCCTACCTTGCCATGGACCTCCCTGTGTGATGTGGGTGGGCAGGAGGAATGGGCTTTGAATCCCTCACTCAGGGCCCCAGGAGCCCAGGCAGTGACCAGGTTTCCTTCCTATCCTGGCTCTGTTCCAGGCTGGATTCTGCTCAAGTGCCAGAGTTACTCAAACTGGGTTTCCCAAGCCCACAGGAGTCTAGCCCTACCCCAGTCTTTCTCTTTGCCCACAGGGGCCCTCTGATGCCAGAAGCCCGGGCCACAGGCACCCTGCATTTGCCGTGTAGCCTGGCCTTCCTCACTGCAACTGCATATCTGGGCGTGACTCCCCAGGCAGCCAGCTCCCCAGGCACTGCCCCACGAGGGGCTGCCGGGTCACATCTCGGAGGACCTGAGGGCAGAGTCTGCACTGTTCTGGTCAGGGCCCCTGGATATGACTGCACTGGGATGTGATGGGGCTTCAGGTAGCCCCAGGCCTAGTGCCTAGTGCCCAGTGGCCCTATCCTGATCACCCACCGGGCAGAACCTGGAGTTCGTGAGGAAGTTTGTGGGGACTCCTTGTGTCCCTGGGCCATGTCATAGATCCTGGCTGGGCTCCCGGCACTTGAACCTTCTGCCTTCCGGTGGGGGGGGTCTAACTGGGTCATTCCCCTGGAGGAATGTGGGACAGTGGGGAGTTGCACCAGCCAGGGCTGGTGGGCAGCAGCAGAATCCACATGTGTGCATGTGTGTACATGTGTACACACATGTGGATACATATATGTGCATGCATGTGTGCAAATCGTCCTGTAGCCCCTTAAACACAGAGGTGAGCTAGAGACAGCCAGCAAGGTGCACCCTCTCCATGGTGGGGGTCAGGCTTCTTCCTGGGCTGCAGCCTGATAGGTGGGCTCTCTTCAGGTAGGAGGTGCACTGTATCCCCATTCTTTTTTGGTAGGGGGGTGCTAGGGATCAAACTTGGGGCGCTACTAGCTAAATCCCCAAGCCCTATACCCACATTCTCAACACATACTCTGATCTTGGGCTGCCTCTCAGGGCTATGCGATCTTCCATTTAGTAATCACGACTGTCTTTTATTTATTATCTCCTGCACAGTTGTCAGCCAAGAAAATGTTTGTTGAATGAATCAATTCCTACCCTTCCCAGGAGGGTGTCTGCTGTGTAGTGGTGTTCATTGCTGGCGTCCATGGTGCTCAGAGTGGGCTTTGGGGCTGCCTTTCCCCTTCACTGTGTGCTTTTATCCCGAGATACTAGGGACTGAACCGTATCGCCCTGTTGCATCCCCAGCCCCTTTTTTATTTTGAGACAGGGTCTTGCTAAGTTGCCAAGTTGCCCAGCTGGACTTGAACCTATGTTCCTCCTGCCTCAGCCTCCCAGAGTGCTGGGGTTACAGGTGTGTGCTACCATGCTTGGCTGCCTCTGTGCTTTGATCCCACCTTGCTCCCCTTCTAGAAGAACCTCTTCTGGCCCTGCGGATGGGTTCAGACTAGACTGGTGACTGACCTGTCACATGCTCAGACCTGGCTCACAGGTGAGAGCTTCTGGGCTCAAAGGAGTCCACATTCTGGGGGTTTTCAAGCCAGAGGCCGCCCCTCTCCCTTTCTGGTCATACATTCTTTCCCGGCCCAGCATCAGCGCCCTGTACCTGGGCTGCCACCAGGAGAAGGAGGGGAGGCCCGGGCCAGATCTAGGCGCATCCCCTGGGACCCCTGAGCCCTCGGGCCTTTGGGCAATAAGGTGGGGACTGCACACAGGACACCAGGCACAGTCACCATCCAGACCACCGAAAACCTGTACAATAGTTTATATATTTATTCTTAAGCAAGTTATCAATAAAAAATTTAATACTAAAATGCCTTTACATAGAGTTTGCTGTTCATAAAACCTTTGTGTTTTGTTTTTAGTGTTTACATTGAAAAAAAAAAATCCAACCATCCTCTTAGTTTACACATTTACAAGAATCGTGCTTCTGCCATGGAGAAGGGGAGGGGTCACACTGCTCGCACGCACACAGAAAGGAGAGAAAAAGAGAAAATAAAAATACAGACAAAGGGGAAAGCCCAGCTGAGGGCGAAGTGGTAGCCAAGGAAAGAGGCCTCTCATTCCCACGCTCGGGCTTGAGCAGCCCAAGTCCCAGGCCTGGCAGTCAGACCTTTTTCCACTTGATGACTTTCTGGTTCTTAAGCTGTAAGCAGCACCCAAGGGCCGTCTCTCCAAGTGACCACCAGGAAGGAAATGCTGCACTTGAGTGAGATACAGGGCAGACTTGGGTTGGGTGTAGGGCCCCCACCACAGCATGGCCCCTTCCCTGCGCTTGGGTGTCTCACAGAGCCACCAGGAGTGGCCCTTTGGGGGCTGGGCAGCAGCTGGGGGAAACAAGGTCTCAGGGATGGGATGTGTTCCTGACTGGCCAGAGCAAAAAATGGGAGTGAGAGGGATCCAGTGGGGTGTGGGGTGCCCAGGACACCTCTAGCTTCCAGGGGCCTTCCCTGCAGCTCCCGTGGGGCAGGGGCCTTGTGGGATGGGACGTGGGAGTCCCTGGGTGGTAGATCTGCCCTGCTCTGTCTGTGGAGGATGCCAGTCTCTCCTGGGCTCTCGGGTACAGGGGTGGGCACAGGACATCAGGAGGCCAGGCCATCTACCCTGCCAAGTGGCTGTAGAAAAGGCCCAGAAAACTCCAGGTGTGGGGGGGCAGAGGAGTCTGAGCGCACCTGCCCCCTTCCAGAGCCTCTGGCCCAGCTGCACCACCGTCCATGCCCAACCCGGCCAGCAAGGTCACCAGAGATAGTGGGCACTGGGGCAGGTGTCTGGGGCAGGAAGGAGTTTCTTTCACAGTCACTGTCCAGTGGTGTGGAGGGGATGGGGTGACTGCGGTCCAGCCCCAGCCCAGAGGGGCCCGGCCCAGTCACCCCATCACTGCAGCCCTGCTGCTCTCTAGAAAGAGAAAGAGGGTGAGGGCGAGGACGGCACTCAGGTGGGGGCACAGTACACAGGGTTAGGGGTCCAACTGCTCTGCCTGGGATAGACCGGCCGAGGAAACAGAAATGAGAAAGAATTGGAATACTTAGGAAATAAAATCAGAACATCAGTTTTTCTCACTGATACTTAAATAAAATATTTGTTCGTTTTTGTTTTAAGTAGAGGTAAGATACACATGGCTGCAGTCCTTCCCAGAGCTGGGGGACAGGCTGATCCCAGTTTTCATCTCACTGTCTAGAATCCCTTCTCCTCAGAGACACTTCTCACTACTCCCAAGCCCAATACTAGATGTACCAAGTGGAAGTAAATTCGAGTGTGACTCCCACTTTACAGTTGGCCCCCAGAGGCTGGCGCGTGCAGCAACGGTCCCTTCAGCCACCCACGGTCTTTGGCCCCTGCCCTGCCTGAGCTGCCTGTCATCCAAGATGCCCCCGTGGGGACTCAGCTAGGCTGAGGAGAACAGTGCATTTCCAAAGAAAACTCCAGAACAAAACCGCTACACACACACACACACACACACACACACACACACGTGTGAACACGCATACACACCCTCATCACACGGGTGGGGAAAAATCCTTTCCACTTCTTTTTCCATAAAACTTCCCCACGGAAATACAATATTTACATAGAGAAATAAATAGACAACACACCTGATTTCTGCTTTCCCTGTGGGAGACAGTCGGAGGTACTAGGGAAATATGGCTTGGGTTCTAATCTCTTGAGAACTGCAATGTGGGAAAACAGAGCAGCCGGGCCCTTGAGGGCTTGCCTGACCCTCCGTGGCAGACGGGATGGGATTCGAGTCCACGCTGAAGAGTGCTCTTTCCAGGGAAAGTCGTGGAAAAGCCTGATCTTGCCTCGGTGGGGTTGCATATTTTCTCAGACTTACCCCTGGCTTGGCCCAACCTCCACACACAGGCCCAGGAGGGCAGGAGGCAGGCAGCAGGCTCAGCACAGGACGGGCACTCCGTCGGCTGTCACTAGGCGTCCGGTGGTGGGGTCGTAGGTGCCTGCCAGGTAGTAGAGGTCCTGCCGGTCCTGGTGCTTGCGGCCTCGGGTCATCTGCTCGTACTGTTCTCGGCCCACTACCTGGCACTTGTGGGAGATGGTCTGCACGTCGTTCTCATCCTCGTGGCAGGACTGGTATAGCGCGTTCTGCAGGGTGGGTGCATGTGTTGGGCGGACCTTGGTCTGTGTCCCCGACACCCAGAAAGACCCATGTGCTCGGGAAGGGGGCACTTAAACGAGGCTCTCGGGAGTCTGTGCTGGGGACCCCCATGGATGTTGGAGTTGGAGACTTGTTTCTTTGGAGAAAATCTGGCTTCTCCTCTGGAAGGAGAGGGCATAGGTGGGGGATTTCCCATCTCTGGGAGCAGAGGGCCCACTGTGGGGGGGCTGCTCTGAATCCCAGGTGCTGCCTCAGGTGACAGTCCCCCCAAGCTGGTGTGATCACCTTAAATCTTGTTGTGTGCCTCAGAGGCACAGCTGGGGTGTGCAGGTGGCCTGGCCCAGGGCCAAGGCCGAAGTGTACTGTGTCCCTAGGGCTTTTGTACTGGCTGGGTCTGGAGCTGTCAGGTTGGACAGGGCTGTGCTCTAGCCGATAGCTCCTCTTGTGTGGGCTTTTTAGCAATGGCTGTGGATGCTGCCCTCCCAAGGGCCCTGTAGAGGGGTTGGTCCCCTGCTGACCTTGTGGCCATCTCTTACCTTCCCATCACTCTGCCGCTTCCCCAGTTTGGTCTCCTCGGGGTGGTAGAACCACTTGACCTTCACCACCATGTTGCTGCCCCAGGACTCCCACATGCTCTCGATGCGGCCGATGTAGGGCAGGTTGGGCCGCCCGGCCGAGAGGAAGACCGCACAGTCCCCGATGCGCAGTGTCTCCTTGCCCCGGACAATGGCCTTGTAGAACAGCTTCCGGGCCTTGCCCTTCATGCCCCGCCTCTGTAGGGAAGACATTGGGGCACAGTAGGGTGAGGGCCAGGGGTCCAGGAAGCACAGAGAGCATGAGAGGGACAGGTGGTGTCTTCCGGGTATGTGTGAGTATGCGTGTGCAGAAGGGCACTGCAAGGGTGGCAGACAGCCACACAACCACCATCCAAGATGAGTCAGGCCATCCCTAGAATTTGTCCCCCATACAGGGGTAGGACAAAATGACTATACTGGACTCAGAAGGCATACCGGGTCTGGGGATGGAGACAGGTACAGAGTTGTCCATTGCAGTGTCATTTACCAGGGCAAAAATCCCACAAACAACCCAAGGAGCAGAATGGGGGTCAAGGAAAGTGGCAGCCTCCCAATGCCAGCTGTCACTTACTGGCATGGAAAGGGCAGCACTGGCAAGGCACCGGCAACACAAAACAAATCTCCAGGCATCTGCCCAGTGGAAGGGGCTTTCGTGTGATCCCCACATGCCAGGCCTGGGTTGGGGCATGACGACTATCATCATGTGTCTTATTGGATCACAGGTAGTTTTTGTTCTTTCCTGAGTTTTCAATGTGTTCGCTTGGAAGTAAACAGGTGAAGAACAGGACAGAGGCACGGGGCTAGGGCAAAGGGTGCAGCAAGCCCATCCTGGCAGACAGACTGCCCACCTACCTGTGTGGGGTTCCCCGACCACTTCCACAGCTGCCGGGCAGGCAGGAAGGCCGAGATCTTTGGCCGGTTCTCCACGGAGGGCAGCCGCTGCCTCCGGGAAAGCTCTTTGGCTTTGGAGAAGCTCAGGGCCTCCTTGCGCTTGAGCTTGGACTTGCTGACACTTGGGCCAGCGCCCGCACCGGCCACCGTGGCCCTGGACAGGAAGCAGCGCTGGGCGTGGGCGTGGGGGCTGCCCCCCTTGGAGCGCAGGTTCTCGGGCTGGGCCAGGAGGGCAGGCACGGGGTGGGTGAGACAGGTCTGCAGGAGCAGGGCTGGGTCTTCATCATCTGAGCTGTCGGAGGAGTCCTCATTGTCTGAGGAGCAGAGGCTGGAGGTGGACACAGAGCCTGAGGAGGAGGAGGTGGACGAGCCCGAGGAGGAGGAGGACATAGACAGGCGGGTGAGGAAGCGAGAGGGCATTCCAGCAGCCAGCCCTGGCCCATCCTCATCCTCGTCTGAGTAGGAGCTGGGGCAGTCACTGTCACAGGGCAGCGGGTACTCGGCCTGGCCTGTGTACTTGCGCAGTGCCAGCCCCATGGGCAGCGGGTGGACGGGTCCCCGCCCTTTCTTGTCCTTGCCCACAAGGGCTGGGTGTGCATAGCTGGGGCTAGGCAGGGGTCGCCCCAGCTTGGGGCTGAAGTCCTTCTCGCCCACAAGCAGTGCCTTGCAGCTCTTGTTCTTGGGGGAGGTCACTCCCTCATGGTCCAGCTTGACCAGGAACTCGCTGCCTGTCCTACGCCGCCCGGCCTTCTCGGCCTCCACTCGGTCAGCCTTCTTGGCCCGTAGCAGCTTATGAGTGGCCCCAGGCAACCCTGACCCAGTCCCGCCAACGAAGGGTGCATAGGACCTGGCCAGGCTGCTGAAGGAGTCAGCACGGAAACCGTTGCCAAACACGGGTGCAGCCATGCTGTGCACAGGGAATACGGCCTCGCGAGCCCGCAGCTTCTTGGCGCTGCCGTTGAGCTGGAAGAGGTTCTGCAGCACCCCTGGCCCTTTGCTGCCCACGGCCGCCGCAGTCACTGCCTTCCGCTTGGTCTGCGCCACTGCTGACCAGCTAAGCAGGGGGCTTCCCCGGCGGCTGAGGAAGTGGTCTGAGGCCCCCGAGGGGGATTTGGCACCTGAGGTTAGGAGGTCAGCTTTGCCTGGGGGAGGGGAAGCCAGGTAGAGTTAGTGGAAATGGCTGGGCCCATGAGGCTGCCTCCACTTGCTCCTCCCAGACCCTCCAGGCCCCTTGCACCCAGTGTCCCTCTCCCAGAGGGGCCCTCCCCTGCCCCAGGGTCTTCTCCGTCTAGCAAATACCAGCTTTGTCTTTGCTGATGGATTTCTTCCCGGAAGTCTTTGATGCTTCAGGGGCATCCTGCACTTTGGGGGACAGGCTGGGGGTAGGGGCTTCACTAGGCGGGGGGGCCTCGCTGGATGCTTTCTTGGTCCTCCGGCAGCTGCTGGCCACTAGCAGGGCTGGAGAGGGCTCTGTACCTGCACAGTGAGCAGAGGGCTCAGTGCAGGTCCATGGGGTGACCTCTGCCCCTCACACCTCCCTTTGGGAGTCTGTTCAGAGTTGGTGGAAGCCCTGGTGAGGGGCCCAGAAACAGACAGGGGGAGGAGGGGGCCCCCACTCTGCACACTCTCGGGTGCTCACACTGGATCTTGAAGTCTGGAGGCAGCAGTCTGATGTTAGAGACAGCGATGTGGCCCGTATCCCCATCATCGAACTCTACCAGCACGGAGTCCAGGTCTTCCTCCTCGTCACTGGAGGCACCTGTGGAAGGGGCAAGGCCTGAGCATACGGCTGGCCCTGCTGGGCAGGTGCTGAGATAGGGAGGCAGGAGGACAGTGGGGTGCTATGCTGGGCTGCATCTGCTCCCTGACCCCCATTTGGCTTTTGGGTTGCACGGCAGCCTTCCCACCCTTGAGGCCCACCTGTCCTGCTATGGGCTCAAGAGCTCAGCTAGGGCAGTCGCTGTGCCTATGATGGATGCAGGGACTCTGGCACTAGAACTCTGGGCCTTTCTTTGCCAACCTCGTATGCCTCGCTGGACATGCAAGCCTCCCTACCCCACACCTCCTTGCTTTTCTGTGGCCACTGGGGAGCTGACTGTATTGTCTGCCCAGGTCTGCCACACCCCAGTGTGCAGGGCAAGCTAGACTGTGGGACAAGGGTCCCCATGGGCACCCTGTGGGTCTTGGAGGGAGCCTGGCCCTGAGTCCCAGCCTGGGGCATACTTACCTCGGACCACGTTGCCTGGGTACAGGCAACGAGACTTCTGGCTCCAGTAGGCGCAGACCCGGGTGCCGGGTGGGAGGTACCGGCTGGACTGCGGCCGGACATCTAGAACCTGCAGCAGAGCAGTGAGCGATGGCACATGAACAGGTAGGGTCATGGCCCAGAGCGAATCCGCCTCCAGTCCTTGGGCCCTACACTCACCGCCTCCTGCAGCAGCTGCTCCAGTGAGTAGATGCGGGGCCGGTTGCCTCTCTCACCCTCGATGACAATGCTGTAACTATAGGCGGTGGGACAGTGAGGGGGTCGCTGTGAGGGGCTCACCAGACTCAACCCCAACCCTTCTGCCCATACCGGGGCCTCACATACATGTCAGGGGGCTGCAGGGTCCTGACACTGCCGGCATACAGCAGGCTGTCCTCCTTGGGGATGAGCACGGGCAACCCATCCTGCAGGTCCTCTTTGTGGATGGTGCAGGAGCGTGCTGTGGGGGTGGAGGGGCGATGGATCACTGCGGTCCAGGCACCCCGTTCCTACTCCGTGCCTATGCCACCTGTCTCCCAGACTGCTCACCCAGAGCGGCGCTCTGCTCAGCGCTCAGCAGGCCCCTGGATGCCTCTTCTTCCTCCTCTTCTTCCTCCTCATCCTCCTCCGAGAAGCTGTTGTCATGGTCGAAGGTGAAGTCATCCTCCACAGCGAAGCTCTCCAGAAGCCGGCTCACCGCTCGGCCCTGGCCCTAGATGGGCCACAGGGATCAGGAGGGGGCGGGGCGAGGCGGGAGGGCTGGCTGAACTGGGTTCCTGGGCTGGGGGTGCTGCTACCTGCTTGCTGACGGTCTTGCTCTTCACCTTGCCCAGCTTCCTGCCCTTCCCCAGGATGGCCTTGGCGTTGCGGGCTGACAGGGTGATGGACAGGGCCCCGTTCTTCCGCTGTGCGTGGGATGGACACAAGGGGAGAGAGGTGAGAGACGGGGTGGGGGTGGGTTAGGGAGGCCTTTCTCAACTCACACCCTCCTCCCTAGGCCTCTACCCCTGGGATACCCAAGGCCACCTCACTGCCTACTGCCCTGCTGGCCTCACCCGCAGGACTGGCTGCAGCATGGTGCTCTTGCGTGTGGCTCTCTTGAGGCGTTCACTGGCCAGTTTGCTGCCTTCTTCACGGCAGGCGAAACCCCGGGTGGGGCCGAAGAGAGCGTCCCTGCTGGTGGCAGCCCCCGGCTCTGTCCTCAGGCTGCCTTTGGCCTTTCCCTTGGCTTTCTTCTTGCCTGGTGCGCCTGGAGGCCGCCGCCCTGGGGCCCGCTCTAGCTTGGCGCCCACCTTGGCCTTCACTGCCCGTCTCTTGATCTTGACCTCGCTCTCAGGGCTAGACAGGCGGCAGGCCCCTGTGGGAAGGAGGAGGCTGATGTAGGGTCCCCCTTGTGGCGCCCTCTCCTCCAGCCTGCCCTGGCCTCCTAGTTACCTAGCAAGCCCTGCCTCTCCTTCTTCTTCTTGGCCTTCTGGTTGGCTTCCATCTTGACCACGGAGGAGGGTGAGGGCCCCAGTACAGCCACGCTGGCTCTGGGGTGTAGCACCAGCCCAGGATCTTTGGGGGCTGCCTCTGTCCCCAGGAGAGCCTGGCAGTCCTCACTGTCAGAGCCACTGCCTGGGGGAGGGGGAAAGGGGACTGTGGTTTGGCACTGAGGACGGTCATTTTGAGGTGGGCTGGGGCCTATGGTACAGGCCTGATGAGGGGACTCTAGGTGGAGCCCACTGCTGCTGTCCTTGGGGCTGGTTTTGGGGGGCACCTAGTGAAAGGATGTGACTTTCCTTCTTATATCACCATCTGACAGGGCTGGGCCCCTCTTCAGGGCAGTCCTTTCCTCTCCTGATATCCACTGGCCCGGATGGTCCCTGGCTCCTGCCACCCCCCAGCAGCCGGCCTTTGTTCCCTCTTATGCCTCTGACCCCAGGGGAAGGCTAGGGGAGGAAGAGTCTATTTTTCCAGGCTCCTGCTTCTGGATACTCGTCTGTTGCGGGCAGTGATAACCCTCTAGTCAGCCTGGCGGATGCTGCAGGAGGCAGGCGTAGTTGAAGGGCTATTTTTAACCCTGTTGCTTTCCAGGATGTGTCCAGGGGCCTCTTTCCTCCCCACTCAGAGAGCACTGAGCTGCCCTAGGAACAGGGACTTTTTTCCTTGCCTATCCCAACGAGGTCATCTTTGTTTCATAAGCCCCAGGATGGCTGTAGCGGTGACCTCCGCCCTGTGTACCTGTCCCCCAACCAACGAGTGACCGTGACCTGGAGGCCCTGGCTGTGGCTGCTCATATCAACAACTTGCCTGCCTCGTGTGCCGCAGTTACCGCTGGCTGGGCTGGGAACTTGGGCATCTCCCTGTCACCATCACCATCAGGCTGTGGGTGCCGGGCCACCCCAGACATCTTGGCATTCTTGGTTCGGGACAACTTCTTCCGGATGCGCCCACCTGGGGTGGCCTCCTTCCGTGGGAAGGGGCTGAGGCCACCAGGCAGCCCCTTGCTCTTGACCTTCGGCTTCAGCTGGGCCACTTTGTGGGCCACTGAGGATGCCAGCTCACCCTGGCTGCTGCTTTTCTTACACCGCACCTTCTCCTGTAAATGGGAAGGCAGGGGCTCCACTCTTGGCCCTGCCCCAGCCACAGGGCCCTGGGTGACAGGGGCTCTTGCTGCCAATTCAGGACTCTGAAGATAGCTCCCTTGAAGCCTGGCCCTCAAAACACTGAGAGGTCATCTGGCCTGGGGTCACTAGGCTACCACTGGGGCTGATGGCCACCCCACCCCAGTCTCCACCGCATCCATTCACACAAATAACCTCAGGGTAAGGGGAGGCCAAGGGCCAGGGCGCCATGTGTCATGGGTAAGGGCCATTTGCTCCTGATCTGGGAAGGACAGGCCTTTTGACCCGTCCTGGGTCCTGACCCTGGAGAGAAAAGTGGGTTGGAGGCGACTGTTTCCCTGGCCTAGGCCGCGTGTGTACCTGGCCCCTGGACATGGCGTTCAAAGCCATCCCTAGAAGGGCCAGGACCAGCCTCCTGTTGAAAGAATGCTCCCTGTGCAGGTCCCCACCTGATGGCATGAGCCAAGGTGGGAGGAATGTTGGTGGGGCCTACGGGCAGTGACTGCCTCCCTTGGCTGACCCGTTGAGGCTCCACCTCCACTTTTCTACTACTGAGGTATCCAAAGCTCGCAGGCTGGCTGGCTCGTCTGTGCTATGGGGATCCCAGCCAGGTGATGGCACAGGGCTGGGTGAATGTGCATGCCCAGCCCATCCCAGCATCACCTAGGGCAGTCAGATGTGTGTGCTCACCACTGATGCCGTCTGTAGGCCCATGTAGACACTCTTTTCCAGCTTGCTCCGTTTTTTCAGGGGCTCGTCGCTGCCTCGAAGCTCTGCACACAGCAGACTCAAGCTGGCCCGCACGGCCCTGGGGGAAAGTGGCCGTGGGTACAGGGTGAGCACAGGCCTGGCAGCATGCCTGGTGCCCCAGCCTCATTCCCTCTGACCTCCCCGTGTGTCCAGGATAGGCCTTGCCTCTCTAGGGGTCTGGGTGGCTGAGCCAGTCCTGACTGACCCTGGGCACCTGCCTCCCTGACAGTGCCCTCTGCCTATCAACCACCAGCCCTCATTTGTCCTGGCCCTGTATCTGCCAGTCTCCTGTTGGGCCTTGCTGGAAGTGAACATTTTGTTCTTCCCCTCAGCTGAGGAGGGATACCCTTTGGGTGGTGTCCAGTGGGAGGGGCTGGGGACCAGCAGGGGCCCGGACCCCTGAGATGCAGCCCAGGATTCAGGGGCCAGGGCCTGTGGCTACCTGGCTCCTGTATGACTAGAGCTGTGGCCCCAGTCTTCATCTGGTAAATAGGACAATAGCACGGGTGCCTCTTGGTGAGGTTGGGGTGGGGATCAGGTCCAGTCCTGGCTCTTAGTAAGTGTCCAAGGCCAGATCCTACCAGAGTCAGAAACAAACCGCACAGGGGGACAGGCTCCCGGGCACAGGGTCACTTTCAAATGGAGTGGGGTGGGGACAGCTGTCAAAGAAATACAGACTCCCCTTCTAGTCCTCAGGGACCCCCATTGCCAGGCTCAGGCCCTCAACTTGGATCTTGTGGAGGGAACCTGCACCCCACCATCTGCTTCACAGATGGGTCCCAGGAGGAGCTGAGTCTGAGCCTCAGTTTCTTCACGCCCCACAGGTCTACTGTCTCCTCCAAGCTGGGAGCTGGGTCAGGGGTCAATGCAGGCCCAGCAGCTGCTACAAACACAGCAAAAGGGATCCTGCCCCAACTCCCACCCACAACTCCACCACCATGCCACGGGCTAGACTCATCACGCTCCAGAACCCTCCTGCACACAGTGCATGATTTTATTTCCATCCCATTTCTCACGGGGAAACTGAGACTGGGGCTCTGTCTGCCTGGACAGGGGCTGGGGGGTCCCTTTTCATCTATCATCTCCCCACCTCCAGCATGTGGGGGATTGTATGGGCTGCTCATGAGAACAAACTTCAGGTGGATGTTGGGAGCCTGACTGGGCCTTGACCTTGTGTGGCTGGACGCCCCTTTCCACCTTCCTGTCCACCAAGAAGGCTGGGCCTCTGGCTGGGAAGGCCAGGCAGGAAGCCTTGCAGCTCAGGGGGCCTCCCAGACCCGAGCTTCCCGCCACTCCACCTGATCCTCCCACTTCCTCCAGAGCAAAAGGCCAATCCCCTAGGCCCAACTGTCAGGGGCTGCCACAGGGCCCAGTAACATGGAGAGTGGGGACAGGAGTTGAAGATGGGGGAGGTGGGCAGACTCCATCTTTGGGAAAGGAGGGTCCTGGACTTGGTTTCCTTCCCTTCCCCGGAGCTGCCGCCTTCAAGCCAGGACCTGGCTTCTCCGGTCAGACCGGAAAGTGGCTGCAATGCAGTCAGGTCAAGCCTACAGGATGGGGTTCAGGGCTGGAGGCTCCAGGGTCCACCCCAACCCTGTGCAGGGTACCCCCACAAGGCCCCCAGCAAGACCTTCGCCTCCAGTGGCCTTGTCCTGCCCAGCAGCCCTCACATTGCTGGTGGGTTCTCAAAGGGATATCTGTGGAGCCCCCCCTTTGGGTGACACCTGGGCAGGGTGGAGGGACAGCTCGGTGAGGCCCCCCAGCCATATGGTGGATTCCCTCCCACAGCCCACACAAACTCCCCCGCCCTGTAACCTTCTCTGCATTTGCTAATGTTTTGTGACATAAAGCCCTGAGATTAATTTTTTGCCTCTGTCTTAATTGAAGGAACCATTTAGTGCCGATTTAACTATTATTACCAAATCATCAGGATTGATGCAGTGTGCACGCGCGCCAATCGTGTTTGGAGGAGCTCGGAGGATTTATGCAAATAGGCCTGCCGGGAGAGGCAATTTGTAGCCGAGAAGGACAATTATACCCGGCCCGGGAGTGCGCCAACGACCGCGCCGGGCGGGTAATGGATAATAACATCGCGCGGCAGCCGTGAGCGGCAGCGCAGCGTGACCAACGACTTTATACAGTGCAGATAAAGAGCCTTTTACGCAACGCCGCCTCGCACTCGAGGGGGCCAGGCCGGTGGCGTGAATGGGGGCGATGCCATGGCCTTGGCCACAGCCAGTCTCAGAGCTGGTGTGGCTGAGCCCTGGTGCTGTGGCTTTCCTGGAAGGTAGCACCAGTGCTGACAGCTGGGCACAGGTGGGGTGGGGGTGTCTGTACTTGGTGGTGCCTATCCCCAGCAGGGCTCTGTGCTAGACACAGCTTCAGCAAGTTGTGGAGGGGCCCTCCAGCCTAGGGAGCAGGGAAAGCCAGGGAGGAGCTGGGACTCTGTTTCCTGGGCCTGGAGCATACCTAGGCCAGCCCATCCACCCCTGCCCCTGCAGACAGGACTCACTTGGCTTTCTTGCCATCACTCCTGGCAAGCTGGCCCCCGGGACGCAGGGTAGGCAGCGAGCTGGAGTGTTTCCGCTTCCTTGGCCGGCCAGGCCCCCGCCGTGCAGGGCTGCTGCGGGAGCTCTCATCTCTCCTGGGGATCCTAGGAGGTGTTGTCAGAGGTTTATGGTTACCCCCATCGCCCTGACATGTCCACCAGAGGGCACTGCCCGGAGGGCTGCTAGGGGCAGAGATAGAAACTCCCCAAGCTCAGCCAGGAGTCCGCTGCCCATCTCCTGCAGCCCTGCCTGCCTGCCCTGCCCGCGCCAGCCAGGGCACTCCCTTAACCCTCGCTGCAATAGCCAGGTTTGTCCTGCTCTTGGAGGCGCCCCCAGCACCAGCCCTGGCCTCCCGTCCTCACCAGCCACACCCAAATCCTTTGCCCTACCACCTGCAGACCGGCGTCTTCCTGTCCTGGACTCTTCTGAGTGACTGGTTCTCTCCGCAATTCCCTGCCCCTCTCTACTCGGGTTCCCTGCTGGCCAAAAGCTTCATTCCTAGGTCTCCTGAGTACCACACCTCTGGGAGGCTCCCTGATCCCAGGTTCCTAGCCATTCTGGCATGGCTTCACAGGCAGTGCCTCCCAGGTGTGGCCATGCGGATCAGGGATGTCAGCCTTGGCTCCACCCTGTTGCCTGCCCACGTACTCATGGTCGTGTCTGCGCTGCAGGCGAGCCAGCTCCCGCTGCTTTTCCTTGTAGCGCCGCTGTAGCTCTGCCAGCTGCACGCGCATCTCCACCTCCTGGGTGTCCAGCCGGTCGATGGCGGCCTTCAGGGGGCATACCTGTGTGTGGGACGGGTGCAGGGCCCTGAGAGCCAGGACAGGGGAAGGGTGGCAGTGTGGGTGTGCAGGGTTGCCCTGCTCCATCCCGACACTGGCTATGTGGAACAGGACCCACTCACAGGCTTGGTCTTTGGGGTCCAGGTGTCCTTGCGCTGTAGGATCTGCATGCGGGGTGTGAGCCTGGGGCCACCATGAGGGTCAGCAACTGGGGGCTGGGCTGAGGGCACTGCATTGTTCAGGCTGGCGGCCTCCACCAGGGACCAGGCCGTGGCCAACGTGGCTAGGTGTTGCAGGTTGAAGGCCAGCACGTCCTCGTCTTCTGTTGTGGGTGACAGAAGGGTCAACATGGGTCACACACTGCCCCTCAGAGAGGCTCTCGATGGCAGCCTCCACCTAGCACAGCCAGACTCCCCAAAGCTGCCCAGCTCTCCAGGATGCAAAGACCCAGGGATGGCGGGGTGTCACACCCCAAGGAAAGGGTGTGCTTGGGCCCTAGACCCTGCCTGGCAGAGTAAGTGGGGCATGGCGCAGGCTCTCAGGGCAGGACCACCCCGCCCTGCCCCCGGGCTGATGGGACTGGAAGGTGAGACAAGCAACTTGCTGTTATTGCTGTCATCTGGGCACTGCCTTCTGGAAAGACCCCTGACCAGGGGTACAGCTTTCCCTGCTTACCCATCTTCACGTAGGGCCACCCACAGTTCCCCCAGCTTCCTTGCGCCTCCCACTTCCCTGCACCCACCTCCCCAGGGCCTGAGGTGGTGCTGGGCTGCTCCTGCCCTCACTCATAGCACACCTAGGCAGAGACGATTCCAGCATGCCCTGGCCATGAAATAGGCAGTAGAGGGCATGGCTGACCATAGGGAAGGGAGGAGGTGTGGGAGGTCTTGGGGGCCTCAGACTTGGAGGCTGGACAGGGTGCCACAAGCTACACTCAGTGAAAGGCAGGAATCGGAAGCCTTGTAGTAGGGTGGGGCAGGGTCAGAGCTCAAGCCAGCAAAAGGTAGTATCGAACTGGGGGAAGAGGCCTGGAGCAGAGACTTGGGGCCTGAGCAGCGGGAGCCCCAGAGATGGAGGACCATGTATGTATGGGCTGACCCCATAAAGACATCCAGGAAAGAATAGGGGCAAATAGGAGGAGACCTATGGGGTCAGTGAGAAGGTGGCCTGGGACAGTGGTGCCCTAATGACAGTGGCAACCCAACGCCCTGATCATGACACCTAATGTCACGTTCCACTGAGAGGGACTGGGGCTCCTGGAGACATGGCTGGCTCCAGTTGTGGGGTGGAGAGTATGCAGATGATGTGACACCCAGAAGCAAGACAGTATTCTAAGAATGACAGGAGATATCCCAAGCACACACAGGGGTTACTGCAGAGTGTCATGACCAACTCAGGGCAACTCGCGCACCAGAACAGACAGGACAGTAAGAGATTACAGTCAGCTGAAAAGACTCAGAATGCATCACGTAGCTGTGAGCACAGAGGAAGGGGCGCCCTGCAGTTCCATGGTGCCTCCCCACCCACCAGGGGCTTCTGAGCTGCAAGGGGCAGGCAGAGAGGGCAGCACAGTGTGAACGTGGTGGGGATGGGCAGGTCACAACCTCCAAAGGGCGGGCAGGTCACAACCTCCGAAGGGCTGACGGGTGCCTGGGGAGGACTTGGGCTTGCCCCTTGGAGGTCCTGTGGAATGCTCTACTGGTGTTCTGGGGCAGGCAGGGGGAGCTGCAGAGACCCCCAGGGCCCTGCTAAATAGGAGGGGTGCCCAGTGTAGGGCAAGATGCAGAGAACCCAGAGCACCAAGGGACAAATGCTGAAGGGGTAGCTGCTAGATGCTGAAACCTCTAGGCACAAGTTCTGGGCCATGGCCAGGGACACCCACAACAGGAAACCCCCAGCCTACAGACAGGCTACCTGCTCCAAAGTCCCTGACAGCAGGAGGGACAAGGGGGCGTGGGGGCTTCCTCTCTGGGTGAGCAGGCAGCCTCTTCTGCCAGTAGCAGGGTAGGCTATCTGTGGGCCCATTTCAGCCACCAGCCCCAGATCTTCTGTTTTTTGAGATTACTGTGATCTTCTAGAGTTCCCTCAAGAGCACAGGTGAGTGGCTCTGGTGGGATCCTGTCCCCTTGGTCCGGGTTCCATACCCCACAGGCCCCCAACTCAGCACTTTCTTCTTCACCTGCCCACCCTGCGGATCCTGCATTTGGTACAGAAAGAAGCTGATCCATCCAATTCAGCCAAAGTAGTCACGAAGCGAGGATGGTGCCCAGGGGAGGGTGGGTGAGACTCGCTGCCTCTTTCACACACACCCTAGCCTGGTTTGACAGTTCCAGCCCCACGCTGGCTTATGCAGCTGCCCATCCTCCCCAAGTGATCTACATGGATTCAGTCAATGAATAGGACTGGCTCCAGCGACATTCACACCACACATACACACATGGTGCCCGGTATTGCTCAGCAGCCTGCAAGCCAGTCCTCTTACACTGCCCTAGGAGCCCCCCTATGGGGTTGCTGGATGCCCCCACCCCACCCTGACACGTGGCCAGGAAGCCCAAGTCCATTCCAACAGGGGCTCCCAGGCTTACTTGTCTCTGCACAGCACCTCCCAGCAGCAGGGGTTTCTGGGAGGCTGCTGGGATGTCCCCAGGGAAGCCCCTCCTTGACACTGCCGACCTTGCCCAGTGATGCCTACCCATGTCCTGCCAGGGAAGAGAGCCTGAGGCTGCCCTGCAGTCCCTAGCAGAGAAGTGACAGAGGCCTTCAGGGAAATTAACTTTACAAGAACCAGCACTTGGTCTCCACACGGCACCAAAGGTACACGGCGGTTTGTGCACCAGGAAAAGAAGGAGCTGAGTCCTGAGAACTCCATTAGGTTTTCTATAAATATCTAGCCACACAATGCCTGACTGAGGATGCTCCCCACCCAGGGAGGCACATCCTCTGGGGTCCACAGGGAAGGTGGCTACTGCTCTGGGGGGAAAGAGGGGCCTCTAGTGGACCAGGGAGCTGTGTGGGGTCCCCCATTGTGTGCGGGTCTGGCCATGAAGAGACAGGCCTGTGGGTGGTTGCAGCATGGCAGGTGGGCACTGGGTCTCTATCTCATTCTCTGGCTCCAACACCAAAGACTGAGGACTGGGGCCACCTCCCCAGGGCTGGGACGTGAGGCAGATGTTTCCGGAGCTGGATCCACCAAGACCAGGGCCAGGAGCCATGGAGCCTAGTGGTGGAGGCCTGGCAGAGGAGGAAACCAGAGCTCCTTTCCCTTTCTTTACCCCTTGACATCTCCCATATGAAACAGAGAGAGTACACATGGGTGCCTCAAGGCTCTGCTCAGGACCAGTCAGCATGGCTGGGGCTAGACTGGATCCTCTCCCAGGGCACTGGTCTTATTTCTGTGGATGAGGGTCCATGCATGGAGAATACTCCCTCTGGGGCCCTCCTAATTTTGGGCACAACTGAGCGAGGCCTAAGGTCCCTGGTCAGGCTGGCAGATCTGAGCCAGCTGGAGGGTCAGCCCAGGGTCCCCAGGGCTTACCTTGTGTGGCCAGCTCACTCCTCTGCCGCTGGATCTCCAGGTCGGCCAGCTCGCTGAGCAGGGCAATCCCATGAATCCCTGAGCTGTGGGGCAGAGGGGCCACGCTGCGGGGCCCAGAGGGCAACGAGGGCTGAGGATCCAGCGGATTGATGCTAGGCAGGTCCCCCAGGTCCATGGTGGCAGCCACCAAGGCATCCAGGCCTGGTAGTGCCCTGAGTGGGTGGCTGCTGCTGGGAGACCCCCAGTCTTCCTCTGAGTCCCCTGTACTCTCGTCCTCCAGCCGGGACTCTTCCTGCAGTGGGGCCTCCTCTGGGGCCTGCCGCACACCTTCCTCGTCCTCATCCAGGGCATTTGAGCTCCCTGCTTGCTGCTCCGGGGCTTGGGGGGAGACCCCCAACGGGGACCCCTGTGTCCCCTCCTCCCTGGTCCTTTCTTCTTGTGCCCCTCCCTGAGTAGAATGAGCCTGGCCAGTGGCCTTAGAGCCCCCTCCCTCGAGGAGGGCCCCGAATTGCAGTTCTTGCAGCCCCTTGAGTGGGCTGGGGTCCTCCGCCTTCCCCTGGGGTCCCCGCTCAGCAGGGTGGGGTGTAGTGACAAGGTCTGGTGTGGCTTCCCTGGCTCCTGAGAGCAGCCCAGGCCCCTCCAGGCTCCCAGGGCTACATGGGGGCGGCTCCCCAGACAGGAACGTCCTTGCAGGCTCAGGCTGGGCCCCTGTGGCAGCGGTTTGCATAGTTTTGGGGCCTGAGAGGTCAGATGAGTGCACGTCTGAGGGCAGGGAGGAGAAGCTCGTGCCCACCATAGGGTGCAGGTGTCCAGGAGGCAGGTCTGCAAAGGACAGGACAGTCAGGAGAGGGCTGGAGCAGCAGGAGGAAGTGAGGCCCTACTGTATTTGGGGGTGGCCTCTCAAGCCTCAGACTCATACCTGGGAGGGCTCCTGGCTGCCCCCTAGGCTGCAGAACAGACAGGCAGGAGCAGGCATCACGTTAGATTAAGGGGGCAGCAGGGGGTCAGGCCTCAGAGCCAGTCCCTAGGTAGCTGGGCGCCTCAGGGGCCATCTGAGGCAGTGTGGTGTGGCTAACCAAAACGGGGGATTTTAAAACATGATGCCTGAATCAGGGTTTTCCCTGAACCAGAACGAGCCAGCAGTGTGTCAAAGGCATTACGCCTCATTAACTGCAATAATAATAATAATAAAAAAACTAAAGGGAAAAACTAAATTACACACACACACACACACACACACACACACACACACTCCATTGGCTTAGTCTTACTGTGGAACTGGAAAGGGTGTTATGCGCACCCCATGAGTTTCCAGAGTAAACTTGGATTTAGCAAGAATCACATGGGCTGCAGGGAGCTGGTGGACAGTAGGTCCAAGACCCCCACAGGCCTCCCCTTCCCTTCTGGGGGGCCAGGGCCTGTGCTTTGCCCCAGCTTTGCCAATACCCCTTCCCCAGCTCTGCTGAACCTCAGGTTCATGCCAGGGGCAGATCCTGTGTCTGGTGCCCCCAGGGCCTTCCCACCATCCCAGACAGACCCATACTTCATCATTCGCAGGCCCCCAGTGCTGGCCAACAGGCCCACCCTGGGTCTACCTGGACCACTGAAGACAGAAGAGGAGGGAGAGGGAAGGCCCTATGCTCTAGCAGGGGGCCCAGGTAGGTTTAGTGGCAGCCACTCCCTACTGCCAGGGACGGGGTGCAAGGCCTGGCTCCAGTGGGGTGGGGTGTGCAGGGCAGCTGTCTACTCTCACCTGGTTCCAACGTGGTGAGGTCAGCTCCGGCCCGCCGGCACTCCCCACTCTTGTCCTCAGCACTGGGCACCTTAGAGCTGGGCCCGGGGCTGCTGGCAGGGCAGATGGATAAAGTGCAGTGGGCACTGGGACGAGGTGGTGGTGTGGGGCAGCTGCCCGGGGGCTTCAGGGCAGGTGAGTGGCAGCAGGGGGAGAGCTTGACTGGGCCTGCAGCAATGGGCGAGGGGGTGCCCTTGGCCATGGGGGTTAAGGCAACTGGCTTGTGGGTGGACTTCGGGACCTTTTCCTGGGTAGGCTCTTCCAGCTCCAGATGGTTGTCCTCAGACTTCCGCTATGAGATAGGGGGAAAAGGTAAGCCCAGCAGGCCCTCTGCCCCCAAGTGAATCCCATAGCCCGGTGGGAGGCATGCAAGGGTCTCCTGTGGCCAGCTGGGCTGGAGCCTGGAGAGACAGAAGTGCCCTGACCCCTGGCTGGGTGTGGCTAGGAGTACCTGGAACTGGGTGGCCCGGTGCATCTCCAGGGCCTGGGTGGCCTGCTGCTGCTGCTGCTGCTGCTGCTGCTGCTGTTGTTGCTGCTGCTGTTGTTGCTGCTGCTGTTGCTGCTGCTGCTGCAGGGCATACAGCTCTTGCTGCCGCAGCAGCTGGGATCTTGAGTACACAGGGAGCTGACCAGGGTGCTGCATGTGGGAGGCCGGAGCCCGGGCCCCATACATGGGGGGCCACAGTGACGCCTGGTCCATGACATCAGCTGCAGGCAAGGCCAGGGGGCGGTCAGTCCAGCTACAGACAGAAGACCTATCCCTGCTGCATGCCCCTTTCCTCCAGCCCCCTCTTCCCCTCAACCCTCCCCAGTCCTATATCCAGCTGAC
Organism: Hystrix cristata; assembly: GCA_004026905.1. Taxonomy (NCBI): domain Eukaryota; kingdom Metazoa; phylum Chordata; class Mammalia; order Rodentia; family Hystricidae; genus Hystrix; species Hystrix cristata. Next base: position 48,903 of record PVJO010001528.1, read on the forward strand.
CCACCTCACATTCTCTGAGGCCCTAGTCAGCCTCCTGCCTCGCCCTCCCACTCACCAGAGGCTGCCCCCTCCTCAGACCTGTTGCCCAGAGTCCCATGTGCCAACAGGAAGGCCTGGGAGGCCCTTACCAAGCGCATGGGGGGCTGTATGGGGTGTGGGCTCCGAGGGCAAGATCACGAGTTGAGTGGGGGCATCCTGGGGGAGGGGGAACACGGAGGGCATGGAGCCGGGCACGGAGGCAGGGAAGCCAGGGGGCAGGTTCTGGTGCAGGGCAGGGTGCCCCAGGCCTGGGGAGCAGAGGCACAGTGTCAGGCCAGCTGATCTCAGGTTATTCAGGCCTCCCTGTCCTGGGGGCCCCAGCCAGGAGAGGACCCGAAGACCTGTCAGCCCTGGGCCCACCCTACCTGCCCTTGAAGACTGACCATAGGAATGTCCCCCCATCCACAAGGAGGGGCTGCGGGTGCGGGGCAGCCATGGAGGGTGAGCAGGATGGGGGTGGGGGGCTGGGTCCCCGCCCAGCTGACCGCCCTGCATCATGAGGTGGGGGGCCAGGTCTCCAGGGCAGCTGCTTGAGGGGTGGATCCGGGCAAATTCCACGAGGTCTTTGTTGTCCCTGTAAGATCACTGGAGTCAGTCCTGCTACCTGGATGAGTGTGCCCTGCTCCCCTCCAGCCTGTGGCCATCAAGCTGGAGGAAAAATGAAGGGTGCAGGCTCACAGGAGACCCCAGCAGTACCCCTGCAGCAGAGAGGGTATGAGCAGAGGCCTCCTGGAGATGCCAGGCAAACTTGCCCACAACAGGCCACAGAGCCCAATGTCCCAGCCATAGAGATGCCCCTTTTTCTCCCACGAGGGCCTGGAGTGGGCAAGCTCATAGAAGGCCGGCCACCACCCCCATCAGGGCCAAAGTTTGGCTCTTACTGTAGTAGCAGCTCTCGGCCAGCCAGCCCCAGGCGGTCCTCACACAGCCGTGTCCTTTCCTCCTCGCTTTCCAGGTCCAGCATGTGTGCGGCACGGGGCCCCCCACCAGCTGTGCAGGAGCAAGAGGACAGATTGCATGAGCTTTATGGCCAGCCTGACCATCCCTGAGCAGGGCACTATGCATGAAAGGAGTGTTCCCCACCCTGGGACCTCAGGGGATCTTCAGGGGAAGGTGTGGGGAGCTGGTCAAGCTCCTGCCACAGGGCAACCCTGGCCCTGGGACCCTGGATGTCACCCTACAGCTTCCACCCATGGCAGGGGGCATACCTTTGAAGGCAGGGGCTGCTCGGCCCTGCCGCCCACTGTTGGTGTTATAGGTTGTCTCAGGCCGGCTCAATGTGTCTTTCTGACGGGCCAAGGCCACTGCGATGCCCACAGGAGGTTGCCGCACCTCCCCATCTCCGTGTGGGGTGTCGTGCTCCCGGCTGCGGGCACAATCAGGTCTCTCCACTGAGCCTGGGCCCTTGGAGGCCGGGTACTTTGCTTCCTGCTGGACACAACTGGCTTTGAGGCCACCTAGACCCACAAAGGGAGTCTTCTGGCCCACCACCAGGGCTTGGTTGCTGTATTTAAGCAGGTTCTTCATGGCTGAGACCTCATCAGGTGGGGTAGACAGCTCCTGGGGCAAGAGGGCTGTCTGTTGCAGGCCACTGCCAAAGGGGTCCAGGTAGGCGCTGCCCTTGCGCTCCTCGCTGACGGCCATGGTGGCGGCCTGGCCTGCCTGGACGCTCCAAGGGGGAAGGTGGGGCCCGCCATAGCCCAGAGATGCCAGCTCCAGGGACTTGCGCTTGGCCTCAGCCCCATTGCCCCCTGGCTCAACTTCAGGGGCCACCAGGTGCTGCTGATGCCGGATCCGGGCCACCTTCTGGGGCCCAGGGACATTGATGGGAGCCTCCTTGTTAACCACTTTGTCCAAAGTGCAGCAGGCCTGGGTGGCCTTCCCGCCTAGTGGGTCCTGGTGAGGGGGCCGAGCACAGTCCTGTGAAGGGGCAGGCAACTCGAAGTAGCCACTTTTGTCCAGACTGGTTTTGGGGAGTCCAGGAAAGGGGGTCTCGGAGCCAGTGCTGAGATACTCCAGACCCTTTAGTCGAGGGTTGAGGGTTGTCTCAAAGCCCCCAGGCCGTCGCTCACCCTTGCCCTCAGGCTTCAGGTGAGCATAGGAGACTCCATAGGGTATGGCATGGTCAGGGGCCATGGCCCCGTCTAGGTGTCGGTCCTTGCCCTCCCCTGCCACAGCACAGGCCTCAGCCGCCTGGAAGGGGCGGCTCTTGTCGGCCAGGTGTCCCACAGAAGGCACGAAGGTGGGCCTGCTGGCCTTAAGGTCTCGGGGGACCTTGTCTTGCAGTGGGCAGAGCCCATCTGGGCCTGCGTGCAGCTGCAGGCAGGGGAAAGAGCTGGAGGCCGTGCTGAGGGGTGGGGGTGGCCCAGTGGGCAGGCCTGATTGCACCGTGTAGGACACTGCATGGTGCAGCATCTGCCGCCGCTCCAGGCACTCGCTGAAGGCTGGCCCAGGCTCTGCATGGCCCACTGCCTCCTTGGTGCAGCGTCCAGAGGCTGCCACGCTGGCGCCAGGCCGGCCCAGCACACCCCCTGTGCAGCTGGCCAGTGGGGCCTTGCCCAGGTCACCATTGAGCACCTTGGCGTTGAGGAGGCAGGAGGTGGGGTGTTTGGGGCGGCCCTCGCAGGAGCCCCGGCCTGCCGGGCCACCCTCTTTGCAGGGCCCGTCAGCCTGCATGGGTACCAGCTTGTGGCGCTCCTTGTTGCTGTCCTCCTCTGCCACTGGCCGCTCCCTGCCCTCTGCCACCTTGCTGGCCTTGTCTTTGCCCATTTCTTTGCCCATGAGAAAGCTGTCAAACTCCTTGGGGCCTTTCTGTGAGGGGCCAGCCTCACTCCGGTCCCGGCTGCAGGAGCCGATGGGGTGAGCAGGCGCAGCCCGGGCCACACCAGGGAAGTTGTGGTTGGCAGGCAGGAGTGTGGGCTGGGGCGGCAGGTTGCGCAGGTAGAAGTTATCTGTGGGCCAAAAGAGCCAAGGTCAAGAAGCTTGGGGTAGGAGGCTCAGACTCCCTGAGACCCTGGCCCCAGGCACCTCCCCTAACTTTCCAGCTGCCACCTACTGTCTAGGGAAGGTGTTTGTTTCTGGTTTGTTCCCCCCCCCTTAAAAAAGACCCCTGGAAACAGGGTCTTGCTATGTAATCCAGACTAGCTTTGTAGCCTAGGCTGCCCTTTAACTCGAGATCCTCTTGCCTTAGCATTATAGGTATGTACCACCATACCTGGTTTTGTTTCTATTTCTTAAATATTTTGGTAAAAAATATATAACAAATGTACCGTTTTAAGCACACAGTTCAACAGCATTAAATCACATTCACAATGAGGAACAACCATCACCACCACCAGAACTTGTCTATCTCCCTAAACTGAAAGTTTCTTCCCATTAAACACCATCCTCCCACACCAAGGTGGCAGGCATGATGTAGCAGGCACCAGAGGGTGAGGTGTGGGACAGAAGCACTCCCCCACCCTTTGGGATAGCAATTTCAGTGGGGTTTTTGGGAACATGCATGAGAACAGCAAGGGGAGGGTGCTACCCCAGATGCACACCTCAAAGCTTGAGCCCAGACAGCCCTGCAGTCTGGGGACCAGGTTGTGTGCTGCGGCCCCCTGGGAAAGAGTCAGGTCTAGGGTGTCTCAAGGATGGGCTGGATGTGGAGATCCCTGGGGAGGTCCAGTTTCTCGGCATCTTAACTGGGTATCTCAGGCTGTTGGGCCAGGGGTGGGTTACAAAAGGGCAAAGCAGGGAGGAAAATGCTCCTGGGGAGCCTTCCTGCCTTCAGAGGGCTCTGCTCTCTGCCTTCTAGAGCAGTCCTCCTGGACACCAAGGCCACTAGCCTACTAGTGGGGCAGGTCACTGCCCCTTCTCAGGGACCCTGGTGGCTGCTCCTCCTCTCACCCAGCTGAGTGGGCAGGCAGGCAGCAGGGTAAGGCCTAGACAGAGCAGACCAAGGGAAACAAAAGAAATGTTTGGAACTTGTAAAACTGTCCTCAGTCATGTAAATTCCTTGTCAATTTCCTGCTAATTAGAAAGGAGGGGGAGGGGGGCTGAAAGGGGTAGCCCAGGAGAAACCTAATTAGCTCAACTTCCAAAACCAAATAATGTTCTTGGATGAGGCTCCACCACAATATTGTGAAAGCCGAGAGGCCCAGCCAGCACAGCCAGGACACCAGCCGGCCTACTGCCCGGAGGGAGTCCGGGCCCCAGTTCAGGGGTCGGGTTTCTGGGGCTGGGACAGCCACCTGCCCGCCCCTGACAAATGCTGTCAAAACAGCTGCACGCGCCTGCCAGCTGACTGGGGGATTGGGGGGATCCCCTGGGCTGAGGGGGGTTGTTCCCCAGGCAGCAAAACCTGGGTAGCAGGCTGGGTTTGCTGGGGGCATCTGGTTTGGTTCAGGATCGGTGGGGAATTCCCTGGGTGGGCTCAGGAGCCCTGGGACCTGCACCCATCACAGCTGGCCTATTCCCATGAGCCCAAAGGACTGGAGATGCTGGACACACCAGGGGCCTGGCCTGTGACAGCCTTTCTGCACCTCCAGAGCCTGGCGTCAGCCTGTCCTCTTAACCCACTGGGGCTCCCAGGACTGCTGTGAAATGATCAGTCCTTACCTGCAGCGTACCGGGTGTCCTCTGCAGAGGGACCTGTGGGCCCCATTAACCCTGGACCTCCTGGGGATGCCCCAGCCTCTCTGCAAATTAGCTGAATTCTCCGCTCCTCTCTAATGCTGCACCTTAGGGACCCTTCCCACAGCCTGGACCAGAACTGACTGGTCATCTGTGATCCTCTGCCTTCCCTGACCCAAGCTGCATTTTTCTTTTCTTTTCTTTTTTTTTTTTTTTCTTTGAGACAGGGTCTCACTTTGTAGTTCAGGCTGGCCTCAAATTCACAGCAATCCTCCTGCCTCAGCTTCCTGAGTGCTAGGATTACAGCTGCGTATTACCAATGTGTGGCCCCAAGCCACCCACATTTGATGTTACTGATTCTAGCCCCGCAGAATGTCTGGGTCATGTCTGAGTTCAAGTCCTATCACTGGTCACCTGAAACGTGGTCACTAACCCAATGTCTGCCTAGCCTCCAGGCACCACGCTGGGGAGGGCTTTCTAAAATGCAAATGAGGTGTCCCCCAACACAAAGAAAAAACTTAACTTGGAGACAGGGACCAAGGTTTCTGACTCCCACCTGACCCCACCTCTGGTCAGGCCACCTCCTTCAGAAGCTTCCTGGGTGTGCTCTGCTTGCTGATGCCCATGCTGTGCCCACACCAGGACACCCTCCCAGGGCCCCACTGGCTGTCTTCTCAGCAAAGACTCAGTCTGTGTCCCTTCTCTGGGGACCCTGCAGTTAGTGGAATGAGTGGCCCTTCCTCTGTCCATGGCATGCTCTGTGCCCCTACCCCTGTCAACACTGTCAACTTCGGGAGGGGGAGCTGGGTTCCTGGAGCCCGGCCTAGCCTAGTTCCAGGTGTATGAGTGCAGGCCTCTGAGGCCCCCTCATGAGGTCACCTTCCTTTTGAGTCCCCTGAACTGCTGGGGTACAAGGCAAGGCCAGAGAGAGAAGGTGGACAGCAGCCCCAAGAGCTGGAGAGATAGCAGGGCTGTGTTTTAGCACTGCCTCTGCTGAGGTCGACACCTGGTGGGCAAGGCCCAGCCAGGCTGGCTGTCTTCACTGGTACCCCAGAAGCTCCCTGCCCTGCCCACCCCCGAACCCCACACCAGGCCCCATGTGACACTTGCCTTTTTGGGTTCCATAGAAACGATGCTGCCCGCAGAGAACATTACTGTTTCCATGGTGATCCAAGTGGCTCACGGGTAGGAAGGTGGATGCCAGACTCCCCGAAAATCTGGGGTAGGCTGGAGCTAGAGAAGCAAAGGGACTGGCTGTGGCATTAGGTCTTGGCCCCCTGGCCCAAACCACTCTGATCCCAGAGAGACAAGCAGCTGGTGGGTGGTCCAGGAGCGATACCCCATGGAGCCCAGCATGCAGCCCACTGGTGGGAAATCAACCCATCAATACATCATATTAACTCTGACTCGACTAATACCATCCCTCTGGTGCAGCACAAATTGAACTGCTGATGGGCTGGGGAGAGGAGAGGCTGGAGGAGGGCGCCTCTGATTCTCTCCCAGCACTTGGTGTTTCACGTGCTGTCACGCAGGACACAAAGGCACTTGGAGAGGTGGTGTGAGAGGAGAAGGCGCAGCAGACAGACACCCCAGAGAGCTCCCAGCCAATGGACAGCAGGGCCAGATCCTGCCTCCTGCCTCCACCATTGGCCACCAGGAGGGCAGAGAGTTCCAGGCCAGCTGTGCTGTGGGGAGCTGGTCTGGGTGACCCACACCAGGCTGTGCCTTTGGGGTGCTGCAGGCTCCTGTCAACTGGAAGCCACAGGTGGCACTGCTCTCCTCCTAGGTCAGCAGCCTGGCTTCCTCATGCCCTGACATCTGCTGCAGAGCTGGTCCCAGCAGTGGCAGTATCGTCCCCAGAAGCCCCTGCATAGGCCTCTAGCTTTTACCTAGTGATTTTGGGTCATGTCAGGAGGGCCCCTCTGAGCTTAAAGCGTTCATCCCTCCAAGGCACCTGAGGTTCTGAGGGGTCGCTCTTGCCCAGGGCAGTTGCTAGCCTTGGCCTTGAGCTGCTCCCATTAGTTGGCCCTGGAGTCCCAGTCAGCTGGGATACCCTGTGCTCTCCCATGAAGTCTTAGCCTGCAGGACAGACAGGACTGAATACCAACCTGAGTGCTGAGTCACCATCAGCCACCAGGAATGTGGCTCCTTGTGGCTGGTACTTCTCTACGAGGTCTGATGGGGGATGGGGACCTAGGCCACTGGCACTTCCAGACTCATGCCCACCCAGCATCCCCAGCTGCAGCTCACAGTCGCTTGGAGTAGGGGCCTGTCCTCTGGCCTGCTCATACTCCAGGGCCAGGCAGCTGGTTTTTCTGGCCAGACTTTGATGCCATTTGTTAAGTGGCAGGTGGCTTTCTGAGGCGGAGCGGGGCTGAGCTGGTCTGTCTAGCCATTGGACTTCATGTCCTCAGAGCCTGGACATTTGCCTGTGGCCTGGGGATGCTATCCACTTCCTGGATTCATCAGCGTAGGCTATGGTGGCAGGATTTGGAGTTGTGGGCACATGGGGCCCACATCAGCTTTCTGTCCTTCTGTCCCAAAGGGACAAATGTTTGAGGCAGGATCCCTGGAGCACCTACTTGGTGATACCCTGCTAGGCTGCCCCTCCCCTTTCTACAGAACAAACCAGAACCAGCTGGGCTGAGCGGGGAAGGCTGTCTGCCTCACTTTAAAACAGGAAAGTCTTTCCTGGGGACTCTGCTACTGTCCTGAGAGCTTCCTGATCGTGTCTAACTTCTCAAGCTGCTCTGGGTGGTGACAAGGACCAGGTGTCCCCAGGGTTTCCCCAGGGGACAGGGAAAGGAGGGAAGAGGGCCCCAGGGGCAGAAGGCCAGGCAGGAGGCCTCCCAAGGGCTGGTCTGGGCACCTGTCATAGCTATCACTTGATAAAACTGCGTCCTGAGCCACATGCCTGGGAACCAGGTACCAGGAGTCCTTCTTGAGTGTCACAGTGAAATCACAGACAGGTTTGGCAGCAGACAGCTCCCTTCTACCTTGCTTTACTTTGTTTCCCAAACTTCTTTTCTCATGGAACCCCTGTGTTGTTTTAACAACGCACGGGCCAAGTGCTCAGGAATGCACTCTGAGAAACACCTTTTTGGAAGTCAAGCACTGAAGAGGCACATCCAGAACCACAGGACAGATCTCCAGGCCTGTCTCTGTTTCTAAGTCTCAGGCTTGGGGCCGACCTCTTCATGCTGGGGTCCCCTGAGGTTGCACAGCGGCTGTAGCCCTGGAGCCCACCATGAGCACCGGGGGCGGAGGCAGCTGAGGGACAGTCCCTGGTCCTGAGCTTAGCAGTGAAGGAGGATGAGGGTTCATGAGCAGAGCTCACTGCACTTTCTGGTGGCAGATGGGCACACTCTAGGCCCCCAGGAACAAGGCTATGACATCCATAGTACCCCAATCCCAGGGGGATCTCTGGCAGCAGCAGGCCATCACTCATGCCCTGATGGCACCCTGAACCTTCTTTGGCTCAGTGGGTCCAAGTGAATCCATGGACTCTCTCCCCTCCAGGGCTCAGGCCCCCACCTGAGTCTGAAAGAGGCTGTGTATCATATAAAGGCTCTGAGAAGTCCCGTGGCTCGGGAACCCTGCCTTCTGGGGAGGGCCCGCCCCGGGGAGGGTGCTGCGCCTGGCCTGAGCCCTGCAGACCCCTCCTGCTGAGGAACAGGCTGGGCTGGAGCACTGGGCCTGGCGTGTGGGCACATCAGCAGCAGATGTTGGCCAGATTAAACTCAGCTCCTGGAAGACTTGACAAAAGCCGAGGAGAGCAGGCAAGGCTTGGGGGGCTGGTTAAACCACCACAGCTGTCCCCCTGTAATTGGCTGCTGTTAAATATTTTACGGGCCTCGTTTTCGTAAACAGAAGTCTGTAAATTCTTCCTTCCCAGACTCTGTTTCCCAGGCTAAGCAGAATGGACCCCTTCCCCTGCCCCTTGAGAGGTCAGGGTCTTCCCCACACTCAGGGGCAGCTGGCGCTCAACTGGCTGAGGAGGGGGCTCCTTCCTGCCTGCTGCCCTTTGGGGCAGTGTGAGGGTGGATGGCCTTGTTGTCCCTCTACTTCTGAGCCTGAGCTAGTGGTGCCCAGGCCAGGGAGTGGGGGCAGAAATCCCCCGGGAGCCCAGTCCAAAGGCCTGGCCAGCTCTGTCTCCAGCCTGCTCCAGGACCCTGCCTCTGAGGCCCCAGATGGGGAGTAATAAGGGGAGGAAGGGGTGCAGGGCAGAAGAGAGAAAAGCAGGGGTGGGGGGCTGGGAGTAAGGAGGAGGTCCTCCCCACCCAGCAGCAGAAAGGCCTCTTTCTTTTTCCCAACAAGACTGTACTCTCTGAAGTGAAGAAGAATATAAAAAATGATTTTTATGAATCAGAGCAGCTGCTGAGAGACCATAACCAGAAGCCAGGGCTGATGTGGCCACACTGGGGAGGCATGGGGTCCTTGAAGAAGCCACCGCCAAGGAGACTGGTGGTGGATAATTCTGGGGGGTAACTTGGTGGGTAGCACAGGACCCTCCAGACAGGGTTAAGGTTAGGGTTAGGGCTGGACCCAAGGTTGGGCCAGGGGGCCGCTGTACTCCCCCCTCAGGCTGAGGCACCTCCCTGCCCCAGAGCCTCACCCAACCTTGAGCTTAGGGATACTAGGATCATTCCAATGGACAGGTGACAAACTTGAGAACACCTACTACCTCAAAGCCCCCAGCTGACTTGGGGACAGGCCCTGGAGGGGGCTGTGAAGGACTCACTGAGGACATCCTGTCCTGCCCTGTCTACTGCCAAAGGTGCCTGGAGACCTGAGTCCAATCCTGGGACATGAGTGTCCCAGAGGAGAAGTGGCTCAGGGTTCAGGCCTCCATGGGTACAATGAAGTGGGTGGGGACTGGAGAGGGCAAAGGTCAGGGGGAGGACCAGGAAGGTGCTGGGGGGGCTCTTCCCACCCATCCACAAGGAACAGGAGGGCACAGAGGCTGCCTCTCAGCTCTCTACTGAGACCATCTAGGAGACAGGCCAAGCAGTTGTCCCTACTTTTTGTGTGACCTGGCACCTGCTTCCTGTCACATGGCATCTATCACACGTGCCAACACTCAGCACTAACTCAGTGCTGGCCATTTCCCAGGTGACAGCCAACACCAGGAGTGCTGGGTTAAGGACAAGACTGAGGCTGTGCTCACACGCAGCACACCTGGCCAGTGACATCGGCTTGGGGCAGGGAGGGCCACTGGCAGTATGTTTGCAGGACACCTGCCATCCCTTGCTTTATTTATTAATTTATTTTCATCCCTTGTTTTAGTGCCTAAAGGGAGTGACCTTGCTCCAGCCCTCTCCCCAAGTTTTCCCTGCCAGACACTCTTGTTTTGTCTATAAACCCCCAACCCAGGCGGTCTGATGCCTAGGTGTCCAGGCTATGATTTCCAAGTGCAGCTCCCAGGATGACACCATGTCTTGGGTTCTGGTGGTGGTGGGGGAACCTGAGCATCCCCAGGGTGTGACCAGCATGTCCTCTGCAGGCCACAGAGTGCTGGATCAGGGGTGCTGTGCCCACATGCTGGTCCACAGCTGCCCCAGGTATAGGGCCTGGCAGGCTCCACCTGTCCCCATGCCAAGAGGAGCAGCTAAGTGCAGGGAGAAGGAGCCAAGCTCCCATAGGCATCTCTGGAGTGAAAGTAGCAGGCGGCCTGGCCAGGACCCTGGCAAACCCTGGAGAGTCCCCAACCCCAGGGCCCTACATCACAGGGAGGAGCCTACTGCAGGCAGGTGGGTTGGGGTGGCCTGGGGTTTGGCTTGCTGCAGGCTCTGGGCTGGAGAAGGCAACTGAGACTCCTCTGAGCTTGTGGCCAGAAGCACTCTGGGCATGACCTCCAGAATCTCTGTAGACATCTGGATGACATCTCCACCTGGGCCTTCCTCCCCCTCCCACTGCAGGCACATCACGGGCACACAAGGGCATTGGGCCTGGGACCCACTTACCAAAGAGCTGTGTACCCTGCCCCCATTGGACCCCAGGACACCAATCCAGGAAGACCCCCCACAGTGGCTGGTGGCCGAGGGGCTACCCATGTCCAGTGCCACAGGACACAGGAGAGAAGTAGCAGTTCTCAGCCCAGCTGGCAGCACTTGTCCAGTTTCCCCTGGATCCCAGCAGCTGTTCTGTTAAGTGAGGTCTACAGATGAGGAAACTGAGGCTTAGAGCCTGGTAGCTGGGCATGTGGACTAGGGAGCCAATGTAGCTCTTAGGCTGTGAAGCCTTCCCTTGGACATATGTCTGCAAGGGGCAGGGCCCATGGCCTTGTCCCCTGCAGCCCTGAGATCCACAGCTGCCCAGGGTGTGACCAGGGCCATGTGCAAGCCTTCTGGTCCCACAGCAGCCTCTAGTCAGAGCCTGGCCAAGTCCCTGGCCCCAGGACCACACAGATACAGGGGCTATGTGCCTGCAGCAAGAGAGGGGACAGGGAGAAGCGGCCAGGGCCCTAGAGGCGGGTTGCGGAGGGCATCTCTGTCACCTAGGAAACAGATACAAGAGAAGGTGGCAGCTTCCAGGGTCTGGAGAAAGTGGGTAAGAGCAGGGGCAGCTGCCAGAGATGGCAGTTCCAAGGGATGGCACTGGAGGGCCATCAGAACCTCTGGTCCACCAAGGCAGTGGGCACAGGGCAGGACCTCTGTCCCTCTCTCAGACAAGTTCCAGCTCCTGAATCCCTTACAAGTCCTAAGGCCTTGGAGGGGTAAGAGGGGGCCCATGGGGCAGCTGGCAGTAGGCAGGTCGTGGGCTCCAAAACAGCAGGGTGTGTGTGGTGGCTGCTGTGGGCAGCTCCTGCCCCTCCTGGATCCCGGCCGGGCCCCATCGAGAAGTGGCCCCCGGCGTAGGGCTAGGTCTGACAAAGAGGCCAGACAGGCAGCCAGCCAGCACTGGCACATGTGCCCGTGGTTCCCCCTCCAGGTGGCACAAGAGACCATGAAGAGCCTGGCTGTGGGAGCTCCACATCTCCAGTCCCCCCAGCCAAGCCCCCCAGGAACAGAACCCCTTTCATGGCCCTGTGGGTGGTCCCAGCCAGGCAGCTGGGGGTGGGGTGGGAGATGGCCAGGCTTACTGACAATAGGCCCAGCTGTGCTGCGCCCACACCGGTGCTGACCCCACCCAGGACGGGCTGGCTGGACAGTGGCTCCCTGCCGCACCCCCAGTTCCGCCGCCCAGCCCACCCTGAGCCCTGGAGCAATGAATGTCTGGTGAAGCCCCTTGGTCAGGAGGCCGGGAGGGGTGGGGAGGGACAAATAGGCTCTGCCTCAGGCCAGATGTTCTGGGGTGGCTCCTCTAGCTCCAGGGTACCTCCCTGCACCCGCAGCTGTTCAGGGACAGAGGAAGCCCTGGCCCACTCTAGCAGCTGTCCTGCAGATGGTGAGGTGGGGGAGTCTTCCGGCCAGCTAGGAGGCCCTGCTTAGGGTGGGGGACATCAGAGGTTACTTCCACCTAGGGTCTCACTTGCCAGCCCGTCCTGGCCTCCTTGCCCTTGACACAAAGCCCTCCGGGGCAGAGAGGGGGTGGTAAGCTAGCTTTGCTGGGCACCTGCCTCTCTGCTGTCCCAGGAGCAGTGGAGAAGATTGGGACAAGGATGAGGCCAGGTCTTCAAGCTGACCACCCAGGCAGCCCACCATGCAGGCCAGCCCTCACTCTTCGGCCATGTCGCGTGCCCTCTGCCTGCTTTGCCCCCCGCCCTCCTGAACACACACGGCCGAGGAACAGGCCCTGGCATGCAGGAGCCAGCTGGCATCCAGTCAAACTAGCAGCCAGGCATGCTGCCAGGGCAGCCAGCCAGGCTGCCACTCGCTGTGGCCCCGCCCGCCCTGGCCTCTGTGAGCTCACAGCCGGCCGGCACCATGTGGCTTGCTGGAGTGAGCTGCAGACGCAGAGGGCAGGGGAAACCCCACAGGGAGGGGATCCCGAGTGAGCAGGGCAGCTTAGCTCAAGGCAGGGAAGGGGGGGACATCGAGGGGAAAGTGAGGCACACTTTCCTGGAAGGTGAACATAATCATATGATACCCAGACAGATGTGGACTCACTACCACCCTCAGATGGGACCTGGCAGGTTGGGGATGAGTTCCCCCACCCAGAACAGTTGATCCCCATGCCCGTCTCCCTGGTAGGTCCTGGGAGCACCCTGTACTCTAGAGCTGGAGGTGGCTCAGAGGTGCATCCTGCCTCCTGTATCCACATGGGCTGGCCTCTTTGACCAGGCTGTAGGCACACTGATGGCGGGAATAGCTCCTTGTGTCCAGCCCCTCAGTGGGCAGAGGGTGGCCGCTGCCCTCAGGCTGCTCTCGGAAAGAGGCCTCTGTGGGTGTCAGCCCTTCTTCCTGCCTTCCTAGATCAGGACCAGCAGGGCAGGGGGAAGGCTGGGTGTAAGTCAAAGCCAGGGCCCCACTTCACCCTCCTCATGCACCACATGGATACCAGCCCCCCCAGCCAGATGGATGCCACCAGGGGGCAGGGAGGAAGATGGAACCATCCAGGCTGCACCCTATGGTGGGGCTGAGGGTTGTGGGTACCCAGGGGGCTTTAACCAGCCCCACCAGGCATCCGTTGGTACAAGAGGAAGTGAGTGGCTGAACGCTGTTGTGGGCACTGTCTGTAGGCCACCACCCACCCACACTCTGAGCAGACCCCAGGGCAGGACGGGCCTCCAGGGCAGGTGGTGTTACCCACAAACCGTCCTTGCTGGTGGTGGGGTCCCCAGGGTGGGATAGAGAAGAAGTACAAATTTGAGCCTCTGATGCAGAGTTTAGGGGTTGGCTGTCCCACTCCTGAACCCTGAGGAGGTGTCATGGTTGGTTGCAAGGAAGGGAAACTAAGTCAGCTGTCCAGGTGTGTCAGTGTGTCCGGGCCAGGCCAGGAAGGGCAGGGTCCCTGACTTCTGCTGAGATGCTTCCCCTGCCTGCTCCCCCTGCTTGCCACCCTCCTTCCTCCCTGACCAGCCAGATGTCCAGCGAAGGGCTAGGAGAGTAGGGGACTAGCAGCACCTGCAGGGCCTGGGGTATAGGCAAGTGGGCTGAGGACCCCACTCTGCCTGCATGGTACTTGCCACCCTACTAGCCTCCCCTCTACCAGGGAAGAATGCTGGTCCTTATCGCCTGCCCGACATGTGCTCTTCGAGCGGCGCCTAAAGCCCAGATTATTTTAACAACTGTCCCTCACTCGTCACCTGTCCTGTTTGGAAAACAGCCCCTTTCTTGTTGCACAAAGAGAGGTTTCTCTGGCTTCCAGAAGTGCCGGGTGCTAATCTCCCTGCCTGGAACATAGGCAGGCGGCGGCACGGTGTGTGGGTCCGCAGCGCTCTGTAAACACGACGCGAGTACAGCAGTCATTGAGTTACGGCAGTGCTGGTGCCAGGAGTGAGCGCCCTGCGTGTCCGCTGCCAACTGCAATTACCTCCCTCGTGCCAGCCGGCAGGGGGCTTAACCCTTCCCACACCATGGGTGATGCCACAGTCGCGCAAATGCCAGCAGCCACGGGGCCAGGGATGCTGGGGCCTCGGGCCACCACTGCTCCAGTAGCTGTACCAGAGAGCTTAACAGGGTATACCATGCCCTGGGGTCCCAACAGGACCTCAGAGGACTTCTGCTGGCCACCACCTCTGAGAGTGACAGGCATTCACAAGGTACTGACTGTGTGCCAGAGCTGGAGACTGTCCTAGGCAGAGCACCAGGGAGGCAGCCTATGCCTGCTGACAGCTCTCCCCTCCTTGTCCCTCCCCCTGAGCTGGCACATCTGGAGCCCACACCTCCTCATGTCTGGGGAGATGGGTGCAGCCCATGTCAGAGGGTGCAGCCCAGTCCGGCTGGCCCAGCTGTACTCCACATTTCCTCAGCTCCCTGGAGTCCTCTCTGCCCAACCCCCCTCCTCTCTCTCTGCCCATCTGGAACACACATCTGGCCAGGACTGGTGCCTAGCAGGGCTGTCCTCTGTTTGTAACCAATTACCACCTCCCTCAAGGGGCTTCCTTGGCAGGGAGAGACCCCACTAGAGCGTGCTTGGCAGAGCTAGCCATGGCCAGTCATGCAGCCATCATGGTGTCACTGAGGAACCTAGGACCTTGCCTTACCTTCATGGGAGTGGGAGAACCAGATCTGGGAGGTGGCGGGGTGGGAGCTGCGGTAGGCCTGCTCAGAGGGCGAGGAGGTGGGGCCGCTGGGGTGCGTGGAAGCCGCTGAGCCCAGGCTGCTGGTGAGGAAGCTGCCCATAAAAGAGGAGGCTGGAGAATTTCCCATCAGGCGGCTGCTGGCTGTGGACACAGGAGCAAGAGTGAGTCAAGGTATAGTTCGGGTTAGGGGCAGCACCCACAACTCAGGACCCCTCTCCAGAGTGTCTCTCAGGCCCTAAACTCCCCATGGGCCTTTGTGTTTAAACATCCAAGAAGCCCGGGGCCGGAAAATCTGCTCTCACAGGCATGTGACAATGGCATCACGGCCCTGGGCCTCTGTGTGCCTCAGGCACCTTAGGGTTGACACCATCCTGTTACTACAAAACCAAGAATAACACTTTTTTTTTTTTTTTTTTTTTTTTTTGAGACAGGGTCTTGCTATGTAATTCAGGCTGGCCTCGAACTTGCAGCAATCCTCCTGCCTCAGACTCCCAAGTGCTGGGATTACAGGTGTGTGCCACGACACCCAGCTAGAATAACACCTTTGTTTAAAAAAAAAAAAAAAAAGATTAACACCTTTGTCCCTACTATGTCACTACCACCATCACAACCAACCACATCACCTTCACCACCACCATCACCACCACCATACAACCAACCACACCAGTACCATTAACAACCACACCCCCAGCTGTACCACGACCAACCACATTACCACCACTACCACCAACCATATCTCCACAATAACCATAA
Source organism: Hystrix cristata (assembly GCA_004026905.1). NCBI lineage: Eukaryota > Metazoa > Chordata > Mammalia > Rodentia > Hystricidae > Hystrix > Hystrix cristata. Next base: position 64,438 of record PVJO010001528.1, read on the forward strand.
TCACTGTTACCACCATCACGATCAACCACATCACCCACCACCACTATAATCACCCACCACCAACTATTTCCACCACATTACCAACTGCATCACCATCATACCAACCACCACCATAATAGCCATTATCACCATCAGCATCAACATCACTTTGCCCGAGAACCACCTGTCACATCCTCCATGACTACCATCACCAATAACTACATCAGCACCATCACCAACTGCTGGGTGCTGGGTACAGTACCAAGTAAGCACTGAGGGTCCATGGTTAACAAGCTACCTCATGGGCCTTCTTCTTCTTGGGATGCAGTGGTTAGCTCAAAGCCTCTTGGATACACATGGACTTGGCCAAATGCTCTGCCTATGCCTCCCTGAAATGTCCTGCCAGTAGGGCCCCAGCCAGAGGTCCCAAGGTCTCTACCTCAGTCTGGGCAGCATGGGAGGAGTGGGCCTTTCCCCAAAGGAAGGTCTTTGTCTTTCTCCCCAGTCCAGTTAACTGCTAGTCAGAATGGAGTGCCCAGTGCCAGGTGAGCCCAGGGAGAAATGGAGTCAGAGGGAAAATGGAAATGGGAAAGAGAAAGGAAGGAACATTATTGATCAACTATTGTTGCCTCAGCATTGCTCAGGGTCAGGCCAATGGAGCTGGCATTGAGTGGCAAACAGCTATTTATCTGGAGCTCGGGCAGCAGCAGCCAGAGGCTTCCTCAGCCTAGCCAACATACTTGGCATTTCCCCTGGTGGCCCAGGAGTGTGGGAGATGGTGACCTGCTTTGGCCCCGGGCCAGCCTCTGCAGCCTGTCCACCCCACTCTCCCTGCCCCCCAGCCTGCTACATCCTCCGCTCATAGCTGTAGGCAGCTGTGCCCCTTCCCTGCTGAGTCCAGTGGCCAAGGCCAGGCTGAATGAGTCTCCCTGGTTGCCATGGCTACCAGCGCTTGTACACGCATGACATACATACCCACGAGCACTCTGCATATGGGGTCACTCTGGGTGGTCTAGACTGTACTGCTGTCTAGACCCTGGCAAGGTGCCTCTACGAATTGTCATCTCTGTCCCTGGGAAATGAGCCTGGCTTGGGGCCATCCCAAAGCTGAGGGGTATGGGGACCAGGGCAGGGCTTGGTGGGGATGCATGGGCTCTGGGTCCTGGGAGGTGGCAGGCAGCCCAAGGTGAGTCAGGCAGCTGCTTCCCGCCCAGGAGGCAAGGGAACTGGTGAATTTGTGATGCCTCATCCTGCCTGGCTGGGCCCTGGGAGCTTCCCAGACAAGGGGTGACTCAGCAGAGAGGCGGCCAGGCCAGGGGAGAGGGGCCGCCCCTCGGGACCCTGGCAACCAAGCTATGTTCTGCCAGCTCCCAGCCCAGGCCGGGCACCGGAAGGCAGCTCCTTCCCCTCCTGGGATGACAGGATGGGGCATGTACCACTGAGAGGGAGCCTTTCCCAGGCATGGCCAGAGAGGAAGGGACTACAAGGAGCCCCTCTACAGGGAGAGGAAGAGTAGGCTGAAGGTGCCCAGGAGCCAGGGACTTCCCGAACCACAGTGTTGAGACTGCCAGGGGCCCCTGCCAGACCACAGGTTTGTCCAGCTAGGGGAGGGGACTCTGGGATAGAAAGGGAAGTCAGCCTCCCTGCTCCCACTCTGGGGACTCTGGAGGGGCATGCCTGTGGGATGAGTGTGGCTGCCCCAGCTGCAAGCTCTCTGCCCCGCCCAAGCCCGTCCCAAATCCCCCAGGCCTTCCAACCCCCGCAGCCTCCCAGGGAAGCCCCGCCCACCTCTTCCTCCTCAGGACAGTGGGAAGCAACTGAGTCCAAAAGTCAGGTCTGGAGAAAAACTTTCTCTAGGATCTCAGCCTGGGAACCCTGCACCTTGAGCTCTCCCACACAGAACAGGCGGGGCAATAGAACCTACACTGCAGCATCCCACAGAGCCTGTGGTTCCAGGGAAACTGAGGCCCCACAGAATTCCCTAAGGGTTCTGAGGGGAGCAGGAAACCTTGGACAACCAACCCCCCAGAAACTCCTGAGGCAGACCTCAAGCCAGAGACCAGAGTCCAGCGATCTCTGGCCATCATGGCCATCATGTTCCTACCCAGGAGAAAGATCCTGGCCCTGGGAGGGGCTCTCCTGACACTGTTCTGATGCTATTCCAGAAGGAGGGCCCACTGCTTGGGGCAGCACTGTAGCCCACCAAGCCTGGCTCCCCATGTAGGAAACAGAGTGACAGGCTGCTCTTCCTACTATGGCTGAGCCCTGTGCCCAGCCACTCCAGTCTATGGCTTTTCTGGCCCATACCTCCTGTCCCTCAGCGGCCTCTTTATCTAGCTTCTCTGGACCCACTTGAGGCAGAGACCTGAGAAATGAGGTAGATGAAACCAGGCAGCCCTCCATGCCCCCATCCTCTAACCTGCCAGCCTCCCCGGCAGATGCCACAACCCCACCTGGCCTCCCACCCTGGCCACAACCCCAGTGCAACCCCACCAGGCCTCCCACCCTGGCCACAACCCCAGTGCAACTCCTGTGCCTGGCTGGGTTATCCACCTGGTGGTCTTCACTGCTTCTTTTCTCTTCACACTGAAAACAAGGGCTGGAGCTCTACATTCTGGGCATACAAACTCCATATCTCTACTGTCACTAGGATGAGCCCATGCACAAAAGTGTAAGAAAGCAAGTAGAAGATCCCACTCCTGAGATCATTGCCATGAAAGTTCCAAGTGCCCCCTTCGGGCACTGGTGCACACGCCCTTCTGCAGAGTCACAAAGGATCAAACACTGCACCCCAATTCCAGACAAGGCCACCTTGGGACTGAGAATCCTGACATCTCTGCTGCCTCTTCCTCCTGAAGTCCAGTCCACAAGGGCAGATGCTCACAGCTCACTCCCCGGCCAGCAGGCAGCACTATGATGGCCTTGTGTGGGTACACTGTGCCTTTACCCCTCCCTGCCAGCACAGGCTGGGTGCCCCCACTCTAATCCCCATCACGGGCCTGGCTGGACACCTGGAGTAAAGCCTGTAGGCCCTGCTAGGTGGGCATCGAGTCCCAGAGGTGGAAATGGGAATTGCTGGGTCCTTTGGGTCTTCCCTAGCACACCTGGTTCCTTAGCAGCCTAGGAAATCCCAGGACAGGGCATCTGCACTCCTGTCCCCCCACCTCTGAGGACTTGGGCAATGGCACAGTGTCCAGCCAGCAGAGCTGTGGGTGGACCTGGTTGCCACCCCCTAGCCCCCAGCTGCCCACCAGTAGCCAACCCCAGACGGAGTGGGCACAGTGGCTGCCTGGGATCCCAGTGTAGCCTGGGTCCCAGCCAGCGCCACAGCCATGGGCCAAGTCCAGCCGGGAACTGGGCTGAAGCTCTTTCCTCTTGGCAAAGGCTTCGCCTACCGGGTGCTACAGTCAGCAGCCCAGGAGGGGACAGTGAATGCTGCAGGGGCTCTTGATCTGGGCCTACTCTAGCCTGGCACCTGGATCCTGGCATTGACTACAGTGGCACCTGCCCTCTTGGGGAACTTATGGGCCCACACAACATGGCACCCTGGACCCCGGGTCCTGCATCCATCACTGGACTGTTGAAGGAACAGGGTACAACTGACGCTGCCTCAGTGAAGTGAGTCTGCTGGCTCCAAGGCTGCCCAGCCAGCCCTTGTGCATGGTCAAGGTGGCCCAGTCCTGCTGCAGAGCCTGTCTAGGCCCACTGCCCATTCTGCCTCCCTTGTCACAGACCCAGGGTACACTGGGGCTTCTCGTCGGAAAGGGATCTGAAAGCTGCTGAGTGTCACTGGCCACCAAGACTGGCAAGCTCATACTGCACATCTACCCCATGGCCGGCCCCACTGGCCGGCTGCGGTCCCAGCTTGAGGGCTACCTCTGCTCTGCCCAGGACACCATGAAGGCCTGGCCCTGGGCACCAGGCTGGCTGAGAAAACCACTCCGGAAGCCAGCACTCCGGGAGGGCTGGCTGACACGCCTCAGGCTGCCTGGCGCCTCAGACACGGCCCCCTGGTCCCTGGGAGGCAGGCTGTCCCCAACCCCCAAGACTGGCTGACCTGCATAGGGAGACAGTGCGTACCTGAACCTGGGCTGCTCCAGGGCTGCAGGCCATAGGAGGGCTGGGAGGCCAGCTGGGCACCCTGAGGACCTCTGAGCATGGAATCTGGCCCTCAACCCAGGCCGCTGTGTGGAGTGCTGTCCCACAAGCTGCGTCTCCCAAGCGGAGCAGCCCCATCTGGCCAGGCCAGACCTGCAAACCTGCAACGGTTTGGCCTTCCCTCGTGCCCACCTGTGGCCAGGGCCACTTGCTGTGGCCAACTGGCAACAGAAGTAGGGTGACCTGAGGGTGCTGAGCATGCTCCATCCTGGGAGCCCCCACAGACTGGGCACCTTGGAGACTGGGTCTGGCTGACTGACAACCTGGTGCTGGCTGTGCTGCCTACCTGGCTGGCTCTTCTGCCCCCTATCCCAGCTCCACTCTGTGACAGCAGCCTGAGATGGGAAGGATAGGAAGGAACAGGGGACAAGCATTTGTTTTGGAGCTGCAGGGGACAAGCATTTGTTTTGAGTTACGTGAGCCACTGAGACAGAGTCTTTCTTTTCTGGAAACTGTGAAATGGGTTGTAAAAAAAAAAGGAAAACAACAACAAAAAAACCCCGACCAACAACCATGGCTCACTGAGATGGCGGCAGCTCCTGAGAAGCAAGTCCCTTCCCAGGCTCTCAGCACTCCTGCTGCTTCCGGAAGCCCAGCTGACGGGGCTGCTGGCATGGACCTCCTCCCCAGCTCTGCGTCTGGCGGCTGCATCCACCACCCGCGCCAGCTCCCACCCTCCTGCTCACACCCACTCAGGCTCCCCTCTTCCCTTAGCACAGGCTTCCTGCTCCGTCTCCCTCAGCCCCCTACAGGGCTGCCCAGCTGTGGGGGACACCTGGCTCAGGGCAACCATCCTTTGGTCTCTATGGGCCACCAGGAAGCCGAGCCTGGAGTGATAGGCCAAAACACTCCTCCCACACGGAGCCGCACCCCAGAGGGAGCAGGGGAAAGAAGGACGGATGGCCTCTGCCCCGCCCGCATTCCTCTCATTCCAGGGAACACAGAGGATAGAAAACTTCCACCCTGGGCTTCCTTCGTGGATGCTGTGGGTGCCTGGGGAAAAGAAAGGCTCTGTCCAGTGGGCTCGGAGGCAGGGGTAACATCTGACCATCTGGCTGTCCAGGAGGAAGTGGAGGGGCCAGGGATGGGGACCCAGGCTGCAGGCCACCCAGTCGCCATGTGCCTCTGTGTATGCATGGTCCCATTCCCAGATGTAGCCAGTGATGCTTTCCTGACACTGGAATCTATGAGGGCCCAGCACCAGCCTGTGTCACGAGTATAGATGTGGGCAGAGACAGGGGGCCTGTCCATGAGCGCTCACAGGGTATGTCTCTAGGTGTGCATACGTCGTCTCTGGGTGTGTGTCTACGGCTATGGGTGTGCACACATGGCTATGGGCATACAGGTAGACTCCATTCTCAGGGACAGGGGCACGCAGGGCTGGGCCAGTTCTCCAAGGAACAGCTTCCCAGGGCTCAGATCTCCACCAGATGCATTCCCTCACTTGCCTGAGTGGACCCTGGCGAGGCTCCTGCCCTGGTCTACCCACACCTCCTCCACACTAGTAGGAGGCACATCCAAGCCTGCCAGTGGCAGAATTCGAGTCTCCCGCCTCCATTTGCCCCAGGCTGCAGCTCTAACACCCTGGTCCTGCCCCAGTGCAGCCTCTCAGGCACCTGCAGACAGACCCCAGACCTCAAAGTGGCCCCACAAGTCCTGGATTCTGGAGGGCAGCCACATGGCTGGGCCCAACTCCCCTCTGCCATGCAGAAGCAGGATGGAGACCCTCCTCTCTCCAGTTGCAGATGTTCCTGCAGGGCTGGCCTTTGCTAGGCCCAGGAACTGTCCAGATCTATGACAGCTCCCACCCATCTGAGCTGGCTGCCACAGGTGTCAGTGTGCACAGCCTGCTACTCGCTGGGGTGCTCTAAGCCAACTCTCCGGTCCACAGAGCCCCAGGGGACCACCATCCCATCCCACCTCCCATTTGCAGCTCCATGATGGTCAGAGAAGAGGTACCAGATACAGGCCCAGGGAGAGAGGAACACAGGAAGAAAGAGGAGGCAAGCAGAGTCAGGAACTACAGCCTGGGGGGTGGTGGGGGTTGGAGGGAAGGCCAAGAATGTGGAGCAGTGGGTGGAGGGCTCAGCCCATCCCTGGGACACAGGGTCAGCCTGGAATGAGCACATCAGCTGGGAAGCCCATCAGCCAGCTCAAGGAACCGTCCAGAGGTCCCTGCTGGCTCCAAGGAAGCCCCTCTCAGGCCATAATAGGAAAGCTCTGTGGTTGCTGAGCCGCCTGCCCCAACAATCCAGGAGACGGCTGGGAGACACCGATGACAGGGCACAGGCCCAACCACCAACAGCCCAGAACTAATAAAAGAAAAGGAAAATCGGATATAAGTCTGGTTCTTATTAAAAGGGTAAATTTAGCCCTTTGGCTAGGGCAGAGGGGCGGGGTGGCCGAGGCTCACCACCGGGTTGGCCCTGGACTGCCTTCCTTCCAGTGACTCAGAGTGTCCCAAGGGCAGGCAGGCAAGGGTGGGGGCTGTTTCTCCAATCTTCACATGTTCCCTGTGTCCTTGCTCCTGCCCCGGGTAGGCAAGTGGCCAGGTCTTCCCCGAGCCATGCAGGACAGTGGGCTGGGCAGACAAGGGCGTGGGAAGGGGACCAGGGCTGGTCAGCACCACTCCTGCCTGCAGGAGCATCTCCTCCAAAGCCCATTCTTCTCCTTCCCTTCCCACCATCCTGAAAAAGCTGGCAGGCTGGTGGCAGTATAGACATCGGGTCTCACACAATCATGAACACTCACACATGAGAATACACAGCGTGCGCACACACACACACACACACACACAAGTACACATACAGCATACACCCACAAATGCACCCACACTCATAACTGAGCATGCACACACATGTACACACACAAGACACAGCCTGAGTGGGGCAACCCCACAGGCAGGGCTGACACCTCTGGTCCAACTGTGGGCAACACCAAGCTCTCCTGCACTGGGCTGGCCTTCCCTTCTTGCCCAGGGACTGGCCACAGCGCCTGCTGAGCATGTGACCCATGACTCTCCCCAGTGAAGCGGGGACAGGTACAGACCAGGGGCCAGCTGGGAGTGGGTCCCTCTGCCCTCCTGTGTGCCCTCATCCTTTTGGACCCACCCACTTTCATATTCCCTACATGGCCTGCCTGGAGGAGAGGGGCCCAGGGTTCCTGAGTCACAGGCCTGCTCCCCGGTCCCTCGCCAGCCTGGGCATTCATGATGGGTCTGTGGGTAAGCAGGGCCCTCAGACGCAGGGTGCACAGTTAGCTCCTCTCCAGCTACCCCTCACCCCTACCTGGAGGCCACCTCTGTGGGTACCCACTGGGCCCTGGCCCCAAAGCAGCAGCTTCACTCCATTTCACTCCAAAGCTACCTCCCTAGCCCACAGGCATTGGGGTCATTTCCAGATGCTCAGAGCTGGACTGACCAGGTACAGGTCCCTGTGCCTGGCCAAGGCTGGTGACTTCAGGCAGGGAGCACTATGTCTGCCACAGGTGGGGGAAGGCCAGCTGTGGCCCTCAGACACCTTCACAGCATCCCCAAGTCAAGTGACAGGGTGCGAGCCTACGCAGGCCTGGGGGATCTGAGGCCCCTTGGATGACACATATACATCTCAGGCCCACAAAGCACCTGGTGCCCAGGCAAGGTGAACAGTGTCCCATGTCAAGAGCTTAAGCAGGAGAATGGGGGCAGGTACAGCCATGCACAGGGTGGTCCTCACCTCTGGCTGTGGAGTCAGCTGCTGTGTGGGGCTGGGAGAACTCCACTTCCACTGGCACTGCAAGGACTCAGGCCAGCTCCTGCTCCCAAAAAGGTCCAGGCACCAATGGCCTGACTCCCAGAAAGGGGTATCTCATGCTGGAGCAGTCAGGAGGAGGACTGAGGCCCAGAATACCACACGAGTGAGGGGGCTCTTGGGATGCCTGCTGCTGGTACAGGCTTTTGTCCTCATTTCCCAAGCAACTGCTTCAGGTACAGCTGGCTTCAGCTACTAAGAGACTCAAATCCCAGTGTTGCCCTTTCATGGGAATACTCATAGAACCCTTCTCCAATTCTATTTCTCAAGGCCCAGTTCACACCCAGCCCAGCCCCCTCTAAAAATTCCTGCCTGGCCCTCTTCACAGTGAAAGTCCCCCTCCCTGGAATTCCTCACCATCGTGAGACCATCCACTCAGCACTCAGCACCCAGGTGTGCATCCAAGGACCAAACAGGCATCTGTCCCCCACCACACCTTGGGGCCAGGCCTGGGGCCCAGGATAACCTGTGGGGAGGGGAAGTCAGTTCCCAGATGAAGCAGGTGGGAGGAGAAAGTGGGGGGAGTTCGAGACACTGCAGGCTGCCTCCCTCAGGGACAGCCTCCCAGCCTCCTATGAGTTCACACCTGGGGGCCTCATTATGGGGCGGGAGGGGGCTGGCAGCCAGGTAGGAAGAACACAGAACCCTTGAAAGTGCACAGGCAGTGTGTTAGAAGGAGCACAAGGAGACTGAAGTGCTTCACAGGGGCCTGGTGGGGAGGGACAAGGCAAGCGGGAAAAATACAGGATCCAATTAGTGTAAAATGCTGTTTATGTCTCAGCAAGATTGCATCACCATGCTGGGGAGCCCAGCAGAGGTGGGGACTGCTTGGCCCCTAGAATAACACAAGCCCACACCCTTTCCCGGAGGCCCTGGGGTATCCTTCATGATTTCCAAGTGGGGACACAGAGGCACGGAGGCTGGGGCAGCTGAGGCCACATAGCGAGGCTGAGGCTGAAGCATGGCGCCTTCAATCTTTCCCACCCCAAAGAAGGGGTCCTCTTGGGCACCCTGCCTCCTGGCTCCGGGATGGACTCCACTATCAGAGAGCAGGGCTGCTGCAAACTCTAAGGACAGAGCCGAGAAGCTTCCATCTCCAAGGACAACACTGCAACAGAACAGAGTAGAAGGAACACTCCCATGTCCTGAGGTAGGACTATGCTGTGGGAGCAGGGTGAACAGAGCTCCTGGGGCAGGGACGTCACCCTTACTGTGTGGGGCCCCCAGAAAGGAGGCCAGAGAGCATCCAGCACTGGCCAGACCTGGCCATCTAAGAGACCCCAGTAGGAGCCCCAACAGAGAGTAGACCCAGCAAGGCGGCAGCCAGCATACCCAAACCCCAGGTATCTGGTCTCATGTTTAACCTGTCACTGTGGGTGGGTCATAAGGGGCCACCCATAGGCCAGGTCACCAGGGGCCACAGCTGTCTGGGACAGTGTAAGAGGAGCTTCCTCATCAGTCTAGGTGCTGTGACCAGTGAGTAAGCTAATGACCTCATTTAGCCCATGCCCCAGGCAGGACCTGCTCCTGGGGCTGGAGTGGCAAGTAACTGATGGATGAAAACTGCTCCCTGGCCCTGTGGGGAGCAGTGGCACAGGGGAGGGGCCAGAATCTCAGGGCTGGGGCTGCTGGGGGAGGAGGTCCTCAGAGGTGTCCGCCACAACTGACCCTCACATGCACATGATTCTCAGACCCCCTGGTCCGGGCAGCCAGGTTCAGGCCCAGCTCACTGCTCCAGAGAAGTGGGGCCCAGGGCAGGGTGAGGCTGCCTAGTGTCAGTCCCAGATCCTGCACTGGCCAAGGCTGGGCTGGGGGAGTACCAGGGTGGGCACGGGCACCCACTGACTCTGCTTGGGCAGGCTGCTGGCACAGGAACAGGTGTGAGAAGCCCTGCTCAAGAACAGAGGGCACAAACCCCCATTGTCCAAGCTGCAGAGTAAGCCCTGGGCAGTGTCCAGAGAATGAGACTGACCCCAGTTCATTCATTAGATGGGTTGAGTACCTGCTGCCCCATGCCAGGGTCACCCACCCTCACCCAGCCCCGCCTGGAACCCGAGGATACCACAGGCAGCTAAGTACACTGACCTGTGACCCTGGCCCTTGACACACCTCAGGCTGTTGTGGGGCCAGCTCACTCCACCTGCTAGAAGTCCAGCTAGGAGCAGGCTGCCCACAGGGTCAGATGTCACGGGGTCTGTGGTAGACAGCAGTGCCCTGGCTGGGATTCAGGGGCCCGCAGTGCCAGTGGGCTTGGAAGGGGAGGATGAGGGAGGGGAGGATGAGGAAGGTGGCAGGAGGGATGTGTAAGGTCAGGATCTTGGACATCCAGCCTGGGCAGTTATGGCCACAGAAGGAGTGGGATGGCCTCCAATAACGCCAACCCCTGACACTCACTGCTTTATATCATCTTTTCTTTTCAGTGTGCACAGGACGCAGCCTTGCTTCTATGAATAGAATACGGCAAAAGTGAAGGACTACACTCTGAGGCGAGGCTGCTGCAGAAAGACCATGGGCTCCTCCCACTCGCACTATGTAGAGCTGGCTGCCACACCAAGTCCTACCTGATGAAGTGGCCTGTGGGAAGGAGGCTGGACCAGAGGCTGGAGACAGCCAGAGGGCAAGCTTGGAAGAGGACCCCACTTTGAGATGCTCACAGCCCACCTAACACTGTCCCCTGACTCCTGACACATACAGCTGTGAGCTAACAAACATTTGCTGTCTGCAGCTGCTGATAGCGGGGGTAGTCCGATATGTAGCAATAGCTAACCTAATACTGGGAGACCAGACAGCTGTGGGGGTGGCTCCATAATAGACACAGAACTTCCAGGGAGGTGAAAGAAGGCCCAATAGGGAGTCAGCTACACAGGAGACAGACCTGCTTCTGCAGAAAAACTGTACATGCAGACTCAGGAAAGTCTCCCCATGGGGTGCCCGATCAACAGGTCCTAAGGGTCCACAATGGGAAAGCAGCCCCTGGCTCTGCAGGGCACAAGTGGCCACACATATCTGTATCTGCTCTCTGGCACTTAAGCATTTCTTGGTCTTCTCCACCTTAGGGTCTTTGGTAATTTGGGTCTCTACTCAACATTTACCACCACCAAATGTGCACCATGTCATGAAGGATAAGGATGGCCTTGTGGGAGCGGTTTTCTCGTTTTCTATGATTTTTATCTGTATTCACACACATTAAGGGTTTTTTTTTCAGGTTTAGCCTATACAATTTAATTTAGATTTAATTTTAACATTAATTTAAAGCAAATTAAAAGTTTATTTTTAGGACACCCAAAGGGATGCAAAATGTCTCAGAAAAGGTACTAGCTTCCAGGCAAGCCGCCCACATGGTGACCTGCTGGCCTGTAGTGACCATGGTGCACAGGGAGCTGGTTGGATAGAGCAGAGGGGCCATGGAGGAGTCAGGCTGCTTCTCTCTCCAGACAGGATGAGGAGGGCCATGCACTCCAGGGCCAGCTCACAGGCCAGGGGCAGCAGGATCCCCATTGGCCAAGAGGGCTCCCCAGTCTCCAGCTTGCCCCATTGCCCATAGGCCTTCGGGCTTGCAGGGCCTAGAGGTTCCAGGCTGCTTGAGTGGGTCTGGACGGCTCTGGGGGCTCCTGGGACCTACTCCCAGGCGACAGGGAAGGCAAGCCTACAAGGCAGGGCACCCAAGCCAGGAATGTGCCCCAAGTCCCAAAGAACCCTCCAGTGGGGGACAGCTGTAGCCCATCAAAGAGGTAGAAGACTGCGACTTAGAGAAGATCTGGTAGCTGAACTGTCAGGACTCAGCATTCACCAAGTAAACCACAGCCCATAGACACCTGAGGCCCAAGAGGGAGCTCCTGGGCCTAAAGGTGGTGGCGCTGTGACCTGGTGACATAAATCTCTAGTGCTACACCATCTCCATTTGCTGGCCCAGGCTGGCTGCCTGGCAGGTACTCAAAGTAGCCACCTGTGCATGGAGACATGGCGGGGCAGGGAAGAGGTTCACAGCCCCTGCTCACCACCCCTCCTCTCCTGGGTCCCAACTGTCCCTTTGTTGGGTGATGACTGCAGGTACACACATGGTCCCTCCTCCTTCCTGAAACATGCATACCCCTGCCTCTGCCATATGCAGCCACACGCAGAGCCACCTTGGGAGAGGGTGAGCAGGTACTCCCCAGGTCCCTCTTCACCTTTTCCTTGTACCCTGTGATCCCAACAAAGTCACCATATTTTGCTTCCAGATATAGGTGTGTCCCCCACTACACAGAACTCCTGCACGGCTTTGGGGGTCATGGAGGGGAAGGGACACGAGGTTCCCACTGTCCAAGAAACCTCCAGCTGGACACAAGACTCGGCTCATACACCTTTGCTTTTGTTTGTTTGGTGCCGGGGACCCAACTCAGGGTCCTGTGCTTGCTAAGGACATGAGACTTGGGAGGTGGCCCTGTGGACAGTCAGGCACACTGGGTTCAGGAGGCCTGGACACACATCAGAATCTCCTCGGGGCTCCGAAAAGATCATCAGAGCTATCAGAACCCTGTTCTCCTGTGGGTCAGAACCTCTGGATGGGGCCCGGGTGAAGCATCAGGAAGGGGTGGCCTCCAGTGGCAGGGTGCACAGGCGACTGAAAGTGGAGAACCCTCAGGGACAGCAGGCTGAAAAGGGTAGGGGGTATGAGGAGGTGGCTGGTGACAGCAGCTACAACATGGTGGACCTCAGGACAGGGGTCAAGAACCCTGTGGGGTACAACAAGCATAGCCACACCCAATGGCGGGGCCTGAGGTGGGCAAAGGGACAAGGTGGGGAGCTGACAGAGGGGACAGGCTGGCTCAGAGTGTCTGAATGGACTGGATATGAGAACATCTTCACGCAACGCAGGAGCTCAGGAAAGGGCCAGGCCAAGTTCAGGGGACTGGGGGTGGGGTGGGGGATCCTCAGCACAGCACGCAGAAGGGATAACGGGGACTGAGAGGCTGCGCCCTGGGGAGCAAAAGATCACTGGAGACCTGTGGCCTGGTTCCCCCAGCAGGTGCCAGGAGACAAAGGACAGAGCAGCCAAGGAGGCCATGTCCCATCACTGGGCAGGCTGGCTTTGCCAGGGCCACTGGAACTAAGGCCACTGTGGGTCAATGCGAGCAGGACAGCAGAACTGCGGGTGAATGTGAACAAGCAGAAAGGCAGGTGTGAGCAGCCATGTGTGTGTGCGGTGGACACCAGTCAGCTACTAGCCCACTGCTGGCTGTACCAAGGGCCATGGTAGCTGGGCCTGCTGGGACATTTATGTCAGGAACTACAGGGCAGGGCTCATGAAGGCGCTACAGCCTGGCCATCTGCAGGACTAGGAAACCCCTGCTAGGTCCAGAGGGACACCCCCCTAGCAGTGCAGCCCCTTCCTCAAGTCCACCATGGCATTCCCACCCTGGGCCTGGGTTCTGCAGGCTCCCTGTCTGGCTGTGCCCAACCTGCTCACTTTAGCCAGCCCTCTACCCCTTGAATCCATTCACCGTTCCAGCTCTGCTCTTAACACACTGGTCCTGAAGGCCTTGCTAGCCCAGCTCTGGGTGGAAACTCCATGGTATCTCTGAATAGGACAGGGAAAGAAAGCCCTCAGACACTGCGGAAGGACAGGCAGGGGAGGAAGAGCGAGCCAGCAAGAGGCACCAGGCTGGTGTCCACTGCTTGCTGCTACAGCTGTCCCGCGATTAGGTTCCAGATTGGTCCATGAAAGCAACAGTGGGCTGGTGTATTTTTTATCTAATATGGTTAAGGATTAGAGGGGTGGGGGGACAACATGTCCCAAAAGAGCACCCCACCATGTCACCCTCTGCCTCAGGGACCCCAGACCACTGCTCAAAGGTCCCAATCAGAGTCACACCATTCTTATTGCCCTCCCAGATTTCTGGCATTTTTGCCTGGAAAACTAAGTCCTTGTGCTGAGGTGGGGGGAAGAGGCCACTTTACCTTTCTGGTCCCTTGACACAGTTGGTCCTCTACCAATACAAAAGGGAGCACCCCAGCCAGCCTCAAAGTCTTTGTGTTCAAAGACATAGGTTTCTTTGTTGCAGGGAAGGAGAAGGACAGGCAGGAAAGAGGCAGCAGTAGCCAAACCCACCTGTTCCTCCCCCCAGGTCAGCATGAAGGAAATGCTTCCTGGCTGGACCAATCTGGAACCTAATCACAGGACAGCTGCAGCAGCAACCAGCGGATGCCAGCGTGCTGCCTCCCAGCTTCAGGCAGCGTGCTGGCCTGCCAGGCCTGAGGCCTGCTGCAAACCCAGCACAGACCTCATAACCAGGGCCTGGGTGTCCCCTGCCCAGTGCCCACCAGTCCCCAGAACCTGCAGTGGCAGCTGCTCACCAGGCCACAGGAGGCAGTGATATTATATATTACGACAAACAGGGGCAGCCCACTGACAAATAGGCCTGCATGATCTAAACGGTATATTATCCCATAAAAACGTCAGCAGGCAGAGCATCAGAGCCAAAGCGGAGTGCTGTCCCATGCTGGAGGCCCTTGGAGCCTCAGCCTTCTCAGCACAGCCGGCCTTTGGGGTGATTTTCTAGGTATTGCCTGCTGGTTGTGATTTTGTTTTTTTGCTTGTTACATCCTGTCTGTGGTGGGGAAAAAACGAGGTCCCAGAAGTTAATGGGGTCAGGGGAACCCCAGGGGAACTGTTCCCTGGTGAGTAAGGGGGGTGGACACTGGGCAGAACGAGTCACCTATCTGCCAAACAGACAGGGCACATGCTTTGTATCCTGAAGCCCATTCACGGCGTGTCTGCAAAGCAGTAAGAGACACACACACACCCAAGGAGACTTCCTGGAGCCTTTCCAAGGAGTGTGAAGGGCCAGGCCACCTCCCCTCCAGGAGTTTCAGAACTTCCTCAGGGCAAGTGAGGACCAGCCAGCCTTCCTCCAGAAGCCTACAGCAGCTCTGTCTGGGGTGGTTCCTCTTTGGAAATTTCTAAATCCTTCTGGGCATTGCTGTAAGTTGAGGATGTAAAGAGGACAAGGAAGGTGGGTGTCATCACCTCAGAGTGGAACTCTCTAGGCAGAGACTGGCCCCTCTTCATCCCTTCCATGCCCCCTTCAAGAAGGCGTTCCAAAGGAAGGGACGTGCCACAGGTTGGGCTCAGGAGCCTAGTGACAATCTTACATAGGACTCTGGCCTGACATTCAAGGCAGCGGTGGCACAGGGTGGATGGGGCAGGGCTGAGGGGCAGCTGCATTTTCCAGGGGTTTATACTCTGATATTTATGGTAGGAAGGAAGCCAGGCAAACAGATGCCTCAGAGGAGAAAGGGCAAGGGGCGCTGGGGTGAGGACCACAGCTCCTTCTGCTGGCCCAGAAAGCACTCATTCCCAGAGGCACTGGCTGAACTCTATCTGTGCCTGGGAATTCCCAGAGCCAGGACACGCGAGGTCCCAGGCAGGACCCTGGAGCTAGACCAAGGCATTCTGGGAAACGTAGTCCTTAGGGAGTTAGGAGGACCAGCAGAGATGGGGGTAGTGTTTCGTTAGGGAACAGCCAAGGAAGAGCAAAGAGCAAAGGAGCTTATCCTGACTTCAGCTTCAGAGTGGAGGTTTAAGATTCCTGGGAAATGGTTTCATTTCAACATCTGCTGCCTGCTTCCAGAGCCAGATCATATCCAGAGTGGGTTTTTTTTGTTTTTTGTTTTCCTAAGCAAGGAGCCCTGGAACTCTTATTTCAGTGAGGAGATCTAGGAACTCCCCAGAATAAGGGACCCAGACCAAATCTCCCAAGCTGAAAGAAGCATTCAGTGCCCTTCACTCCTGTCCTCCTCTAATTACGGTCTTCAGACACGGGGAGAGAGGGGGCCAGGTGCTACCTGCTGGCCTCGGCCTCAGGGAAAGGCTGCAGGCATACCGAGTGCTCTCGTGCACATTATTTATGCTCACAGCCTGCTCTGATGACATATGTAAGTTGACAGTGAACATCCTATCAACTTGCTGGAGTGTATCTTGATTGTTAAAACACATTCTTAAAGGTGTGCGATCATTTATCAAATTAAAATAGCTGCGCATTGCTTGTTCCTCCTCTGTCTTCCCAGACCCCCCAGCAGCCTTGCTCCTGTACCTCTGGCCGGCTGGGTATCCCGCCCTAATCCTGGGCCCTGCTGCTCAAGGACCCTGGCCCCCGCACCCTTCCCCAACCTTCCCCAGGCCAGGGCAAGCGACTAATCGCCAAGAAGTGACAAACGCCAGAAGCCCCACCAATTAAATTTAAACTCATGCAAAGCTCAGTGGCCAGTAAATTATTATTTTTATTAGCTTGAACCAAGTTCCCGTAAGAGAGAAAGTCAACTTGCTCCCATGAATGGCTCTTGTATAATTTATTTAACTCTGTGCTCTTTGCCAAAGCCTGAAATATTTTTAGCTCGTTCTGTTGTTGGATTTGGCTTTTTTATGTGTGTTTCTGAGGAGTATTTTTAGCCTCATCCATGTTATTCTAACAACCTCCTATGCATTCTGTCCTGTCTGTACGGCTGTTGAACCCTGTCTCGCGGGGAGAAGAGGGAGATTTCCAAGAATAACCAGGGAATGTTTGGGGGGTGCACGGGTTTTCCAGGGGAGATGTGCTACTTGCATAGTGCTGTTCCCTGTCTCGATCACTAATTTGCCTATTGCTCACGTGACCTGGATATTCCTATAGAAAACCCGGTGTCTCCTTATAGGAATCATCAGACACGGTGGCAGCACAAGCCCCACAGAGAAAAAACCCACATTCCAAAAATGGCTTTGGTGGGGCGGGTGCGGCCACAGCCAGCCGAGTCCCCAAGCGGAGCCAGCCGTCAGATTCCCGGATTCCCGCAGCTCTGCTGGGCACGGCGGCAGCTTTGATGTCTAGCTCTGTCACTTAGGGAGCAGGATGGGTAGAGTCTTCGGAAAGTAACTCTTTTCACACCTACTTAATGTTGGTAACTGCTGCAGAGACACTCCATCCTGTCATAGAGTTAATGAGGTATTTACAAAAATGTATTTTTTTTCCTTTACAAAAAAACCCCACATGATGAGGGAGGGGGAAACTGGATGGGGTCTTTTCACACCAGGAAATTATTATTTTCTTTTTTCTTTTTTCCCATAGAGCGGGGGGCGGGGTTTAGGGGGGCATTTTATTTTTATTTATTTTCCAGATTGGCCATCTGAGTACTTTCAGCAGGAAGGAAGTTTGCAATTCCCTGCCAGAGGAGCTTGGGTCCCACAATCACCCCAGGCCAGGATACCTAGCTACCCAGGCAGGGACAATTAAGACCCCAAAGACAAGAAAAGAGGTGGGTAGGGGACACTGAAATTATTCAAACCAAGCCATGAAATAGCCCCTTGGTGGAGCCCCTGCGCTGAGAGGGGACATTCAGAGGAGGACAGGACAAGACCTGACCCTGCCAGGACAGGGAGGGGCCAGACGAACCTACGACCCTGGGCTTCTCCCCAGGCCAGGTCTGCCTCCTGATTAAGGCTTCTCCGTGCCTAGGAGAGATCTCCAATCGCTCCAGGCATAGTGCTGATGAGAAATCTTGGGTTGATTCTTGTTGATTTTCCTTTTTTGCCCCCCCCCATTTCACAGCTTTGCCTCCAGACCATCTGTATTAGAGACAAAATCTAACACTGCACTAAAAATAATAGTTCCAAACATTTTAATTGCACCTCTTGGTGACAAGGTTACTGGAACAACGCTACCATAAAACCCTACAGCCAAACATAAAGCACTTTCATTTTTGATAAAACAATGAGAGAAGACCCGGGGCCCTTTGGGCCTCACCTGCATCTCCTGCAGGATAATGCTGTGCAAGTGCTGGGTGGGCTTGCAGAGGGGCTGCTGGCGGGGAGATCCTCGGCCCAGCCTGGGCAGCGGTGGCAGGCCACGCAGGCAGGGAGAGTGGCTAGGAGAGGCAGCTCCTGGGAAGCCAGTGCATCCCGAAGGCTGGGTCCTTTGCCCCAGCAAGAGCTCAACTCTGGGAAGAAACTGGAGCAATTGTCTTGGAAGGGCCAGCTGGGCTGCTGCAACACCGGCCTGCAACTGAGGGCATCCGTGGAAATATGAAGCAAGACCAAACTGGGCATTTGGAAATCCACACACAAGACACAAAAATTGTTTAACTTCATTATGTCTATTTCTGTCTAAACTAGATCCTATATAGACACAGACTAAGGCAAAGGCACTGAAAATGTAATTCCTTTTTAAAAATATATGCAGTGAAATCTTAAAAACTAATACGATATCCTGGCTCTCAGCAGTTGCAAAAGGCTTCCAGCTGCAGCTGCCTCTTCTGCATGCCGCGAAGGCTTCCCATCACTGACAGATTGGACATCTCCAAGCACAATAGGTCCCTCCAGTCCCCAAGGGGGTGGAAACTGGGCCTCCAGGAGCAGGGGACAAGTGGCCCTCCAGCCCCGATAGATGGGGTCTGGGAGAGCCTCCAGCTCCCTCTAGAGCCCCCAGTACCTGGGGGTGGGAGGGGCTGGGGTCAAGTAACAGGGATGAAGGACACAGGTTAGTCCAGAGCCCGGTGTAATTCTGCACACACCTCCATGGCCTGCACTCCAAGAACCACGTGGTCAAACTTAGAATAAGCAAGACAAAGGTCTGGGCCACCCCACCACACTCCTACCTGACTGGGTATTAGTGAGATCTGGAAACAAGGGTAGAAGGGGGAAATGGCGGCTGACCAGGAGCTGGCGTGGCTGTGGGCTAGCGAATGGGGTCAGGAGTCAGCAGTGACCTAAACGGATGGGGAGTTTGGCCTGGGCTGGCCTGGTCTCCCCCGAGGGGATGGCCCTGGCCCTCCTGGGCACCACCATGAAAGCCTTGATGTCAGGGGCCCCTCCCCTCACAGCATTGTGACCTGCCAGGCTAGAGGGCACTGCATGCTGGAGGGGAAGGATGGATGCTCTCTCCCCACCCTCAAGTCCCCCCCTCCACCAAAGGGGGCCACAGGACTGCAGCCAGAAGCAGGCGCTGGCAGGGAAGCTGGGGAACTGTCCCCTGCAGCCACCATGACCCCCTCCCTCACAGCCCAGTGGGCCGGGCTCCGGGTGGGCAGCATCTCAGCGTAGGGGTGGAAAGAGACACTTAATAACCACAGAGACAGCGGAAGAGATATTTTTAAATCACCGATTGCTCAGGCAAGTACTTTTTCTCTCTCCACTTATAAATCTGGAGAAAAAAGAAAGGGAGAAAAAGAAGGAAGGAGCAGTGGAGAGACCAGGGCAGTCTGGCAGGAGGTTCTAACTGGAAAAGGAACAAGCAGTGTGGGACTGACCCGGCAGGGAGCCCTGGACTGCTCAGTGCAGAGGGCCTTTGAGCTGTACATGCTGGTAGCCCCTTATTAATTAAGCAATGTTCAATTTTTTAAAAAAGGAAATGTACATTTTTCTTTGTGACTGCTTTCCCTTCCAACGTTTTCCCTTCTAGCCCCGTCTCTGCCATCCGTTTTAATCCACACACTAATTGTAATCCCATTAAAGCAGATATAATTTTATTAGTGTTCACAGTTCATCAAGCTAGCAATAATAACTATTACTGCCAAATATTAAAAAAAAAACCCTGCAAATAGCATTTCTGATGTTTGAAACAAACTGTAAATAAAAGCAAGCCAACCTGCGGGGTGACCAGTGGGTCCCACGCATAGCCTCTGGCGCTTCCCCAATGTCCTCCGAGAAGAGAGATGTAGAGGTGCCCCTTCTCTCCGACCTCCCCCAACGCCAGGATCAACGCCCAAAACGAGTGCTGCTTTGGAGGCCTGGGTGGGCTCTGCCAAGGACAGACCCTTCGGGTGGCATGAAGGGGTCCGCAAGTTGGGCGCCCGCGGGCAGCCCCAGGCTGTCTCCTCTGGCACAAATTCACCGCGCACTCGCCTGCACCGAAATGAAATCCGGAGCGCAGCACAGCGGTGCCCTCCCGAGGCGCCGCACTCCGGCCACGCTTTGTCCAGCTTTAGCAGGATACCAGAGGCACTTGTTAAAGCAAACGCATCCCCTGCAAACCCATTCTCGCCCTGACACTTCAAGGCTTTATATAGAAGCAGGATTTGCTCGTCTTACACCAGCAGTCCCCATTAGCGCTCGCCCAGAGCACACCGCCCTAATCCGCCGTGCCGGGCGCACCCGGGCCCCCTCCCCCAGCCACACAGCCTTTTGGTTTCCGCGGACAGCGCTTCGCAGTCCTCGCCCCGGAGCATCCTAAGGAGGTGAATGCAGAATGCAAAAGGGGCCCTCGGAATTTAGTTCTGCCGGAGTAGGTGGGGGTGAGTGGCCAGGAACGTGAGGTTTTATTTTAGCCGGCTGCCGAGCTGCACTCGAGACCCCCCCGGGGACCCCCAGGAAAGGCCGCTGTAAACCGCTACTAGGACCAGGCTCCTGGGCTGGCAGGGAATGAAGCCCCCTCCGCGTGCGCGGCAGGGAAATGAAACCAAAGCTTTGAGAACTGCTCCCTGGAGCGGAGGGGCAGGCGCCGGTCCGACTCTCAAACGTCCCCACCGCACGCTGAGCCTACCGTTCCGCACCCACCCGGGCTGGGCACTGACCTGTGTGCGAAGCCATGGGCAGCGGCGATGGGAAGTACTTCCCTGGCTGGAAGTGCGCGGAAGGCTGCGCGGCGGGACCGGCAGGGGCGAGGCGCGCGGCCGCAGCGCCGCGGTGGCCCAGGCTCCCGCGCTCCGACAGCAGATGCGGCGGCGGTGCAAAGTCGCGGCCATCCATGCCCGGCCCCGGCCCCGGCCCGCCGCCGCCTCCCGGGAGCAGCGTGGCCGGGGCCCGGGGGCGGCTGGGCGCGCGGGCGGCGCGCGGGCGGCACTGAGGAGTCGGTGTCCGGGGTCACTGGCTGCAGGGGCGGCGTGCCCGTCAGCACGCCGGCGGACCGGGCTTCTCGGCGGGCGGCCGAGTGCCAAGCCAGCGGCCGCCGTGCAGGTCCATGGTCTGCGGAAGCAAGCAGAGAACACTCGTTGACTCGGGGGCTCGGCTGGCCTGGGGGTCCCCGCCCCACTCGCCCCCCCTCTTGGGCCGGAGCCGCGGCCAGGGCTGGGAGTGCTCGGTGCGTCTCCCTGCCGCACAGACGCGCGCTAGGCCACCCGGGCCACCCTGCGCCCAGGTCCCCGCGTGCACACGCACCGTCCCGTCTACGCTCGGCTTGGAGGAGCCAGGAGCGACCCGGCCACGCTAGGCGCCGCTTCCCCTTTGCGTCCCAGCGGGTCCCTACAGTGAGGGCGCCGTGTCGAAGAAGCTGCTGGCTCCGCTGGGTGATAAAAACCCAAATCTGCGAAGCCATCACGCACACTCGCGCGCGCGCGCGCGCACACACACACACACACACACACACACCCCCTCACACGCACACCCTCTCCCCTCCCCCGCTGCCCAAAGGTGTCTCGGAGGAAAAGACCGGGGGTCCATGCTCTCTTTTTTGGCCCTCTCCCGTCATTCCGAGGTCCAGCTTTTACTGCATTCCGCTTAACCGAATAACCATGCTAATTAAGCGAGTAATTTTATTGATTGTAACTCAAGAGTTTTTTTTTTATAACCTTCCTTTTTTCCCCTTTCCCATCCCCCCACGCGTCTTTTCAGTCTATTCTTTTGAATCTGCCCCCCCCCCCCAGTCCCAATGGGACCAGCCTCCGCCCGCTAGCACTGTGCCGGGGCCTTGAGCCAGCTCCCGGGTGCCCAGGGCGCCCCGCGACCGCCACCAGCATCACCTGGGCCGCCACGCCGCAGTGCCCGGCCTGCTGTCCCCAAGCCTGGAGCTTCCTGAAGAGGCTGAACAATCACCCTGCCCCCCAATCAAATTCGCCCAGTATCTTCCTCTGCACGCTGGGGGCTTTGAGGGGCTGCTTTGAGAGTCAGAAATTGTTCTCTCTCAGTCTCCCAAATCATCTTCGACGTCTCTCCATTCAGTGCCTGCCCGAGATTGCCCAGCCCAGGCTGGTCTCTGCGTGGCCAAGC
The DNA here is from genome assembly GCA_004026905.1 of Hystrix cristata. Classification (NCBI taxonomy): domain Eukaryota; kingdom Metazoa; phylum Chordata; class Mammalia; order Rodentia; family Hystricidae; genus Hystrix; species Hystrix cristata. The sequence continues at coordinate 86,296 of PVJO010001528.1, forward strand.
GGCCCTGGGATGCAGGATCTTCGGCTACAGCTCGGCCCTGCAGCCCAGGAGGATGGGCCCGGCCCAGTGAAGCCTTAACCCGTGCCAGGGTCCCAGCAGACCTGAGAGCTCCATTGCCCCTCCTCTGGCAGGGCTGCCTAAAAATGATCCTTACCTCCTTTCTCTTCCACCCCCACCCACCCGGGAACCCACTCCCAGGCGAAACTGGGGACAATTTCAGACTGGACTCAAGCAAGAGCTATAAATGTACCACCACGCATGTGCCACCAAAGGTTTTGCCTGTTGTCACTCTGCATATTTCTCCTTATTTCCTAAACATGCATTGTTTTAATGTTTGGTATCACCTCCAACATAAGGGAGATAGATAGGCTCGATATTCTTAATTGTGAAGTTTGCAGAAAGCCTCGTGGTGTTTTTCTTTAGCCGACCCACCATGACAACAAAGCGATTAAGATGTTTTCCATTTCGTAAATACCATTTTAAATTGCTGTATTTTATGCTCTGGGTTCTACAACGTCTTATTTGCAGACTATTTTGTGTCTGATTTAATCTATAACCGAAAACATAATGTATTAAGTGAATACATATTTGTTCAGCTGATAAGCTTTTTTAATATTTATTCGGGGAGCTTTTGCATTGTAAATAAATGGGACTACACAAAGAGTCCTCTTTGTCTCGAAACTGCATACAAAGGGGTTTGGGGCTCCCTTCCCTCGGGGGATCCACAGTCTTCCCCCGGTCCAACAAATAACTCGGCTTACCGCCGCTCGGGCCTGCGAGCGAGCGCCAGGCCGCAAGGGCTGGGAGCACCGGGCGAGGGGGCTGCTGCAGCCGGGGTCAGAGGAGGGGCTGCGGGGCCGAGCGAGGGGCTTTCGGGCCCGGCCCAGGCTGGCGCTTCCTGAGTCCTGGAGGGCGCCGGGCAGGACAAAGGGAAAGCAGGAAGGGCAGGGAGGTCAGAAGCCTGCGGCTTCAAAGGCGCCGAGAACCCGAGAGGGGTCGGGGCTGCGCGTGGGGGTGCGAGGCTTCCCGGCGGCCTCCGGGGAGTCTTGTGTGCCCTGCTTTTGTTTTGTGGGTGTTTTTTTCTCTTTCCTCTTTCCACTAAGAAATTTCAAAGTTGTCGAGAAAGCTCGAGCTGCTCGAGATTCTCGGGACACGGGCTGGGCTCTGCAACCGAGCAGCAACTTTACGCTTCTACAGTGGCCACTGCGGGCAGATCGCACGCAGGCTCAATTGCCCCTTTCCGACCGACCTGCTCGACTTTTTATGCAAACCGGGGGTGGATAATGTCGCCGGTGTGTGCCACCGCGATTCTCACTGGACTGGCAAGGGCTTTTCTTTGTGCTCTCCGCTACTGCGTAGCCGCCGCGCCGCGAGTCACGCCTGCCCGCGGGAGCCCGAGCCGCCAGGCAGCCAGCCACTGCGGCCAAGGCTGAGAGTCAGTCCCAAGGCCCGGAGCTGTGGCGCCGCCACCCGCCGCGTCCCGGGGCTCCGCGCCCACCCCCACCCCGGCCCTGGAACAGGCTGCCGAAGAGGACCCGAAAACAGGGCTGAGCCAAGGACGAACGCAGTGAAAGTGGTGGCGGGCAGAGGGTCCCGCGCAGGCCAGAGAATCGCTGCCGAGGGCTTTTCGGAAAGAAGTAAACCTCGCTTGCCTCGACTCCCCAGGGTGGCAGGGCGTGACCCCCGGAGCCGCCGTTCCCCTCTTCCCGCGCTCTGGGATCTTGAGCTTCCACAGGTTTGCACTGTTTTCAACTTTTCCCTCTTAAAAACTCCCCTTCGCTTTTGCGGTCCGCTGGGAACCCGGACCCCCGCCCACCTGCTTCCCTCTGGCCCCGGCTGCGGCGCGCGCGGTGGGCGTGAGGCCTGCAGGCCAGGCGCGCACCGGGCGCGGGTGGTTCTGGCGCCGCTGCGGAACCCGCTACCTGCGAAACGGCCGCGCCCGCCCCACCCCCCAACCGAGAGGAACCAGAGCTGGGGTGGCGCCGGATCCCCGCGCCCCGGAACCTATCCGCCTGCGGACCCCACCACGCACGCTGCCCGGAACGCGCGCGGTGAAGACGCCCCGCGCCTTGGCCCCCATTCTCCACCCACTCCTCCGGAGAAGAATTTTCTCTGAAATGTTGAGAAATTAACGAGGCTCTGGGAAGCGAAACCCAAAAACCTCGCTATTAGTCCTCCCTCCCCTCGCCGCGAAGAGGAAAGCCCCCTTGGGCAGCGGCTGTGGCCGCCAAGAGCCGCCGGCTCCCTGTGCCGCGGAGCGACCGGGCGGGGCCCAGCCAAAACTGCTCGGGGGAGGGGACTAGGATGGGGGAGCAAATAATCGGGGTTCGCTCGTGGTTCCTCTGGAGCTGGGCGCTCGGTGTCTACCCGGAGCCACCCGCGGGGCTCCCGTCAGACGCTGCCCAGTAGCCCCCGTCCTGTCTCGATTATTTATTTTTAATGCTGGGTGTCGATCGAGACAACAAGCGCTCAGAGCAAAGCAAGGACGCATTACGGGGGGAATTTTAAACCGATCGATAAGATTTTTCAGAGAAAAAAATCACACTCATATATAGTCCATCTTTAAAAAAAAAGCCTTCTCGACATTATAACGGATTTTAAAAGGGAAGATATATTACTCTCAACACCACAATCCTGAATTTCTCTTGCCAAAAAAATGTAAATCCCCAAAGCCAAAATAAAAAATAATAAAAATACAAAAAATGAAAGCAATTTCAGTTACTTACTGGAGGCTGTTTCCTGGATACAACTGAATGCAATACAATTAAATCAGTAAATGTGACTTTGTTTTGTATTCCTATTGGTATTTTCAATGTGCTGACTGTTGCACTGTAAATGCACCGCTTCCACAACAACGACTCTAGCGAGCCCATCCAGAGCGGCTCTCAAACCTGCAGCCCGGCACGGCGAGCCACGGGCCCTGCATACTAATAAGCTCGTGCCACTCACCCCCGAGCAGCCCGCGCTCTGATTGGCTGCGCGGCCCTCCACGGACGGGAGCTCGTGCCACTCATTCGGCGTAAACAGGCCTCCCAATAGGCTGGCGCCAGGCCAGGGAGCTGCCAATCAGGGAGCAGCAGGGCTACTACCAAGCCCGATGGCGCCTAATTCAAGCCGGGCGACTGCGCAGCTCCTCTGCGCAGATCATTGCTGCTGAATGGGAATCTGTTGGCGCTGGGCGGGAGAGGGAGCAGGGGCGAGAGAGGACGCCCTGGGAAGGCTTGCTTTTTTTTTTTTTTTTTTAAATCCAGTAGGTCTAACTTTCGGCTTCCGGCGCACAGAATGCCAGGAGAAGAAACAGCAGCACCTCTAAAGGCAGATAGATGCCTTTTGCATACTTGGCATCTGTCTGGCAGGTGGCAGAACATGGGCTCTGGTAGGCCCTACCTTAAAGCCTGGAGACCTCTTCGGGTTGCCCCGCTCGCTCGGGCCGAGCCCAGGAATGCATGCCCTCTCACAGCTTGGACTCACGAGTTTCAGATCAGCGGGTCCGACCCTGTCCTCCTGCCTCAAGACCCGGAGAGATGAGTCCTTACTCCTCACATCTAGCTGCAGGCCCCGAATTTTATCTCCCTCCGCGGGACCTTGCAGTGGAGCAACAATCGAAAGGAAAATCGAGGGTTTGTTGCTAAGACAAGGATGGCTCTTTTTCCATCTGCTCATAGGTTTTGGATATACTTTTACATTTGATAATTTTGGGGCAGGTTGTTCTGGTGTGACGACAGCACAGCATTTCTCAGAGCCGCCCTCCTGCATATTCACTAAATTCTCACTACAGTGGAAGACAGCCGCAGAACAATTCGCTTTACCGTAATCAGAATCAAACCACTTTAAAATATTCTGCAAGCAAATATCTTGGTTAGAATTTGATTTCCTATCCAAATGGTATTTATTCTCAAGGAGCCGAGGTGATGTCTTAGTGACGAGGAATACATCGTTTTTTACTCCTCTTTCTCCGTGTGAAAAAAAAAAAAGGATATTTAAACTAGATGCCAGCCGATACTTTTCACGCGCATTAGAATTCCTCCATCGCCCGCTTCCGGCGAGGACGCGAAGGAGTTAACCCTAGGCCTGTTGTTTCTTTTCCGTCTCCACCCCCCCCGCCCGCTCCCGCGGGATCTCTGTGATTGGTTGGCACTCCGCCAGCAGGCTGTCAATCACTGAGTGTAAACAAGGCGCTGATTGGCTGTTGTCCAGTCCGCACTGGGCCTCCTGAAAAAAGCAATTACTGCCTCCGCGGTTTCAAGGCGGCCCAAGGCCGCTTGATGAAAGGAGATAAGCTGGGGACCGTTTCCAGGATCCCCGCGGGCCGACCCGGGCAGCCCAGGAGCCGAGGTGCGGCGGAGAGCCCGAGGATCAAAGGAATCCGCAGAGAAAAGGGAAGCGGGCGGACATCCCGACCGGCCTCGCCCCCCGCGGGCTGAGCTGACCTGGGGTAGGGGCCGCGGGCGGGGACTCCGGGATTTCCCGCCCGCCGAGGACCAGCCTCGTTCCGCGCCCGCTTCGGGCAGCGCGGCCAGGAGGAGCTCCAGGTAAGTCGGGCTCCGCGGGCCGGGCAGAGGGTGTAGGACGAGGCTCGCGGCCCGCCTCGGCCGGCTCAGGGTTCCGGCTCGGCAACGCCGGTGCTGGTACCTAGGATCCCAGCGGCCCGGGCTCCCGGCCAGCCCCAGGCTGCTGCCCTCCGCAGCACGGCTAGGCGACCGCTTGGCCCCGGGCGCGATGCGTAAACCCGGCGGAGCGCCCGGAGATCCGATTAGCGCACGACTATTCATTAGGCCGGGGCAATTGAGTTAGGTCCTTGGGTGCAGGCCCAGAGGGCAGCGCGGACTGGGCGCGGGCGCAGGCGCCGGCTGAGGGGCGCGGACCACCGGGTTCGTGGCGGCATCGGGAGGACGAGGCGGCGAGCCGCGGCTTTAGCGAGTGTTGGGGGACCCGGGTCGCTCCAGCTCCAGTCGGGCGGGCGCAGACGAAGACCTCCCGCTTCCTGCGCACACCGAGGACACTAGCCTGGTTCGGGAGAAACCTTTCCTCGGGCGAGGACCCGCGCTCTCCAAGCCTGCCCAAGGGTCTGGCGCCCGTTGGAAGCGCCGGCCCCAGCATCTTTCTCTGCCTACACAGGGCGTCCCTTGCAGAGGGTGTTTTTCCTGCGTTTGTTTGGAAGCTGACTTTCCCATAGCTTTCTCCAATGACTTTGTTTTCAGCTCCAGAAACTTTTTTTCCTCTTTTAAAGATAATTTGTGGAGCCCCATTTGAAGTTTATACATATATGAGAAAATACATACACGGGGAAAGTCTTAGGTCTAACACAATACTTTATAGCAACCAGGGTGTCCCTGGAGCCTTCCAAGGCCCTGGGTGTCCAGCAGAAAAGATCCCTAGGTCTCCTAAACCGCACCTGCCCCTCTGGGCAGGAGATGGGGTCGGGGAGTCCTGGAGCCTGGCTGATGGGCATATCTGCTCCAGCCCCAATTGGGCAGATGCAGGATTGCTTCTTCCCCCCTCTTCTCTCCAAGTCGGCTTTAGATCCTTCTGGCCAGGCATCACTGGGTTCCAACTTTAGGGGATGAGACATGGCTACAGAGCTCCCAAGCACTATGCCCTGTCTCTGGAGTGTACTCATGGTGGGGCGTGGGCTGGACACCTCTGTGTGCCCTGCTGGCCATACACCACTGCTCCCTGTCCCCTCCTTATAGCCTTTACTTAAAGTAAATCCAGTGGGCTCCCCCCATCCCTTTCTCTCTCAATACTCTTTCAGAACAGTTGTTTCACCGAATAGCTGCAGATGGGCCTGCTGGACGCAGTGAAGGACTGGCAGCTACCCAGTGCCTGTGTTGGCCCTCCGCAGAACTAAAATGAGCTCCTGTGTTCCCCTCACAAGGATGGGCCCAAGCATGTCGGCTGGATTTAGCACCCACAAGGAGGAAACCTCCCTAGTTCCTTCCCGTCTTGATTCTTCCTGCTGTCCCAAGCTAACAAATGTTTTTAATTTTAGAGGAACATGGTGTGGAGATCTGCAGATTCAAGGGCAGACAGAGAAGAGAAAGCATAATGAACCCAAGGTCAGTCTTGATGCTGGAATGTCCAGGTCTCTAGAGTCAGATGAAGTTTTACAGAGGATTGGGTTTGCAGTGGGGCTGGGCCTCAGATGCCCTGTCCACAGCCCACACACTCAGCAGACTGAAACCCTTGAAGGAGCATTCTTGAGCCCCCAGCCCCGTTCCTCCCCAGAAGGAACACTGGCAACTTCTACAAGCCTGGCAAGCACCATGCAGGGATCCTTTCAGCCTGGGTAAAGGTAAGTGGCCACTCCACATACCTGTGCCCTAACACCTAGGTATGATTACTCATGCATGCCCTTCATTACACTCAGATGCACGTATGTGAACATTTGCGCGCAGCTGTGTGTGCTCCATTTACATGTGTACATTCACATGTGCTCACACATCACCCATGTGTGTGCACACATAAACCCATATCATACCCACACACGTGTGAATCTCACATGACACATCACATTCTCACACATACGTGTGTACAAGACACTTCTAAATCACACACCAACACATTGGCCCTGTGCAGAAGCACTCCCCAGAACTGCTCTCCTGGCCACAGCTGGTGGCCACTGTTACCCCAACAAATCCCAAGACCTGCCACCCTGGAGACCCTGCAGCTCTCCGCCCCCCTGCCCCCACTCCCTGAGACTGACAGCAGATTAGATCTCCCAGCTCCCAAATGACTGAGGTCCCACTGTCTGAAATCATCAAATAAATAATCATTTTTTAATACAAGGGGGGGATGTCAGGCGAGTTACATAAAATTGTGAATTAGTCCCTGCTCCAAATAAATGCCTGCTCGGGCCAGAGAGCAACTGAGCAGCGCTGCTGTGTAATTGTGTGTTGGGTGTCTCTCCATTGTTCCCTGGGCCATTAGTCAAAGGGCAAATTAGAAACAATTTCTTGATGACAAAAATTGACTCTTAATTCTTCCCACCAGAGGCTTGCAGAGACAGGTCCTGAGGCCAGGCCTGCAGCTCGCATCTAGAGGGGTAGGTGGGGGTGCTAGGGGCCTCTGGACCCTGGTTTGTACTTGGTCAGCATGCAAATAGGGTAGGTGCCATCTGGACCCAGGCTCAGGTAGGACAGGACTGGAGTGGGAGGCTATGTTCTGGGCGGAGCCTAAGAAGGTCCACAGCACCCTGAACCCCCCCTCCATGAGAGGGCAACCCTACCCTACCCCCACCCCAAATCAGTGTTTACAAGAACAGCTCAGGGGATTAGGAATTTTCATTCTTCTCAAATAAGGAGGTGGGAGGTAAACCTGCCATTTCCGGGGGACTTCCCTGGGTGGAGAAGCAGGTCCTGAGCACCCCCATCCCATCCCCTGAAGGAGGTCCTCTACTGCCATGGTGGGTGTCTCTTCATCAGAGCCTTTGGCTATGCTGGAGTGGAGGGAATGGTGGCAGTGGTGGCAAACCTGTGGTGCGTGTGCTGCAGCCAGATGTTTGTTATTGAAAGCGCTAAAAGGTTTGCAGTCATTGGGTAGGGAGAGAGTTAGAGCATAGCAGGAAAGACCAACTCCCCTTTCTTGGGCTCAACTCCCCCAAAACTGTCCTGGGCGAGACTGGGAAGCCTTTGGGATGCACAGAGGTACCACATGGAGTGTGGGGCACCAGGAGTCTTTGGGCCTTAAGCTGTTTTGGCTAGATCTCTTTGGGAGAGGAGAGTGGGTGCCCTAGTCCCAAAGAGAAGCTTTCTGTCATAGCCCCTTTACTATTTGGGCTGGACCCAGAAACAAGGCAACAGGGAAAGGGGCTGTTGTGTGGCAGTGTGTGTCCCAGCCCCCACCCTCAATGCCTGCTCCCTCCCAGCTGAGTCCCAAGGTAAGGCGCAGAAAGCAAGAGAGGAGGGAGGATTGACTGAGGAGCCAAGGTTGCAGAGAGCCAGGCCGTGGAGAGAATCCTGGGTCACACCCCAGAGGCTGCTCGTTCCCAGAACAGTCCCAGCTCCGGATTTAAGCAAGAAGGCCCGCTAGGCCAGTACCTGCTTGGAGCCCCCAGGGATCCCCAAGGTGAGGCACAGGTTGTAACTGCATACAGGCCATAGACAGTCTCCAAGAGAGACCTCAGGACCTGGTTGTAAGTTTTAAAAAGCAAGAAAAGCAGCCAGGAGACTCTGAAGTCAGATAAAGAGCTTCCCAGCAGCCTCCTCAGAGGTAGGTTTAACTTCTGTTGTTCCCGGTTTCGTCCAACCAGGTCAGGAAGCTGCCCATCCCCCTTCCCATGTAGGGAAGGTGCTTGTTAAACACAGAGTTGTAATTTGTGGCTAAATATAACCCAGTGTGTTCACACGGAAAGTATAATTCAGGGTGCTTGTTGTATGAGGTTATCAGTGAAGAGACCCATCTGGGTTAAATTAAAGTGATTTTCATAAAGGGCAGAAGCGTCCATAGCCGGGCTTCTCCCTAACTTTTTATTAGTGATAGTATGATTGGTATTAGTACTACAAGGATCAGGAAGATGCAGGACCCCCCCAGCTAAAGAGGGAGATCCCAGTCCCCCATCCTGCATCCCCCGTGGGCCTGCTACCCTCCAGCCTCGGTCACAGTTCCTTCCTCAGGTGAGGAGCCCCCTGCAAGTCTCAGAGGATGTCAGCAGTACAGTGCTAGCCACCCACCTGCCCAGGCCTGCTCCTTGCACACAGGCTCTTTGAGCTGAGTCTGGGGGTAACCTAGGGATCGGAACAGGTTCTCTGGGTATGAGAGAGATGGCTTTGGTGGTCTGCCTGAATAGGAGTGATAAATTTTTCTGGCAGGAGGCTGACCCAAGCCATCTTGGCAGTGAGGAAGGACCCTATGACTGAATCCTAGGCCAGGAGGGGAAGCCTGGTGATCAGACCTCAGCCCGATGGGGCTCAGTGTGAGGGCTGAGTAGCTGAAGTTGCCTTGTTGGAGACAAGTACCTGGGCAGAGCCTGACTAGAGGGCAGCTTATGTGGTCCTTCCCTAACACCCGGCACAGCCTCCAAAGCAGAGTGAGGCTGTAAAGACACAACGCCTTGACTGTCTGCTTCACTGGGCCCAGCTGCCAAAGAAGTGCCAAGGATGCAATAACTATAGGGCCACCAGGTCCCAGCCACATGCAGGTAGCTATTCAAGGTCTGGGGATCCAGACTTGCCCATCCTGGTCTCACAACAATGAGTGGGTTAGGGGGAGCCCCAGCTTCTCCTTGGGCCCTGGGAGGAAGATAAAGTCCTGGTATCAGGGCCCTCTTCAGATGAGTCCCAGCTAGCTTAAGTGGGGCCAGCAACAGAATCTACAGGCCCAAGTAGACCTACGGCCTCCAACCTAGTTTCTCTGGCATCCTTGGGAGCCCAGACACCCAGCCGAGCAGCACCCTGCCCCTTGCTCTCTCCCAGATGGCAAGAGCCTGAAGCCAGCTTGCACTTGGATTCTTTGAGTCCCCAGGATTCCCCACTTTGAAAACCCCAGCCCAGGCCAGACAACACATACCCCCCGCCCCCAGTACCTCTGCCCCGGCAGAGGGCCCCATTGTGTAGGGTGCTATTTATCCATCTGGACAGCTGCTCCTGCACAGTCCCAAGCTGCACCAAAGGGACACTCCTGTTTTATTTCTGGAGCTTGCCATGCCCATCCCAGAGCCAGCATTCAGGTGGTGGGCCACATCTGCATCCTCCGGGTCCTAGGACTTCCCTCCCCAGTGCCTGATGGGCTCCCTCCCTCCCCCTTGTTTCTGGGGGAATTTGAGTCCTTGGCCTGGTTACCTTTAGCACTTAGAGACCAAAAATACATTTTTCCCATCAAAGTTCCCACGGAGCCACCCAGGACTGCTGCAAAGTGCTGTTTTCCTGAGCAGAGGTGAAGAACAACACTAGGGGCCTGGCCACAGGACCACCTGATCCCGGCCACTGCCTGGCCTGTAGCACAACCACCACCTCTTTTGTTAACAGGACAGTTGATCCGTTAAATTAAAAATCATTCAATAGATCCACTTTTTGACATGCACAAATACATATTTCCACCCCAGTTCATGATGCCTCAGTAATCTTGCAGGGAGTGAATTCTTGGGGGAGTGTCTAGGAAGGGTCCCCAAAGGGAAACTGCCAGAAACTCTTTCAACAGTCCAGGCCCAAGGAGCTTGACTTGGGGCCCGCGCTGCCTGCCGCTTCCTTCCGCCCGGCCCTTTTTGTGCACCTTCCTCTCAGGGCTGGCGGCTGCCTTCTCCCCTGGGTGGTGGAAGCACGCACGCGAATGGGCGATTTTCTTCCTACCGGAGTTTACTTGGCTTTTTTGTTTGTTTTGTTTTGTTTTTTGATGGCAGAACTTTTCTATGCCAAAAACCTCCTGAGACGATAAAATCAAAGCTCCCGCATCCAAGCCAGAAACAAAAAGACTGGAAAGGCCGCCGCGGGGAGCGGGCTGAGCGCACAGGGACCCGCGTCAGGAGAAGCAGCGGCTGCGGGTGTCGGGCAGCGTGCGCTCGGGTCCCCACCTGCTCGTCAAATCGGCCCTGTCCCCGAGAGCGGGGAGGCGGCCGGAGGCGCCATAATCGCAAATTTATGGCCTGGGTGACGTGCTTCCCTCTCCCACAATGGGGCCCGGTGACATTAAACAGAAAATTGATGAGAGAGGAGCGAAATCTAATCTCTTTCCCCGGCACGCCGGCTCTTCTTGTTTTTCGTTTTCGGGGAGGGGGCTGGGGGCGCGAGGAAGAAAGTGGCTGCTGTCTCCAACCGTGCGCCTCGGAGCCCTCGCCAAGGCTTCTTTCTTCTCGATTCCAGCTCCCGACCCGCGGGTGAGGTGGGGACCGCGACCCTCGCCCTGGGGTCTCCACGGCCCGCCCAACTCGCGGCCGCATTTCGGACGGAGCTTCGGGACCGAGCAGCCGAGTCGCACCGGGGCGGGGGGGGGGGGTGTGGGCGCCCAGCCCTGCGCGGCTCCCGAGCTCCGCGGAACCCCCACCCCGCGCCACGCGGTGGGGGAGGGGAGGGCCCCGGCTTCTGGCCGCTTTCCCGCAAAGCTGCACAAGTGGGAAAAGACCGCAGGCGGTATGGGGCTCGCCCGGGATGGCAGTGAGCACCCGAGCTCCTAGGCCCGCCGTCGGCTTCCCCGGGGCGCGCCTGGCGCCTCCTGGCACCGAACCCGCCGCGCTGCATCCTTAATAAAGGCGCCGCCCCATTCTGCCGCCTTTGTCCGCGGCTGAGAAGGTCGCGCTGGGGGGCCGCGGGGTCGGACAGACTGCCCCGCACAGGGATCTCCACCTTCCCATCCAGATCTCCCAGCCCCACCCAAATCTCCACCTCCGCCCGCCCGACGCGGGCCAGGGGGAAGACCAAACCTTGGCTGCCTCCGGCTGTGCTACCTGCACTCTCCCGGGGCTTGGGTCTTTTCGCACGTGTTGTACTGGGATGCACAGCTGGCCAAAGACTGGGCTGTCAGTAAGTGGGGACCAGAGGATATGCTTCTCAAGGAGGGTTGGAGGGAGCCCCTGATGGCTGCTAGGAGAAAAGAAGGGGCCATCTGCAGACCCCGTATGTGGAGAAGTAAGATAGGCAGAGGACCTGGCTTGCCCTGTGTCCTAGCCTGAGGGGGCAGCCACAGGGGCTCCACAGAGCTTTGATCATGGGCCCAGATGAGGCTCCAGGGGGTGAGGCTTCGGTCAGCTCATTCTCCACCTTTCCAGCCTGTGGGACAACATGGGCGTCTGGGTGTCAGATCCTGCCTTAGACACTCAACCTCTAGACAGTTTGGGACACAGAACAGGTGATGATAGTGCCCACTTTACAGACAAGCGAACTGAGACCAGGTGAATGCCTTGCCCTCCTTCTCACCCGGGGCTTGGGCCTTGGGCCTTGGGTTCCCCAAAACTAAAATGAGAAGCAACTGGCCTTTGGGTCCTGACTGCCCCAAGACTCGTGGATGGGTCGCAACATCCACCTGAAGACCAGAAACGTTTTGGACCACAACACTCAGAAGGATGGGGCAGGGCCCTGTTTTCCTGGTCCCCACCACCACCACAGGCCCCACCCGGCAAGCCTGCTTCTCTGAGTCCTTGGGATGAAGTTCTGCCAGGCAGGCCCCATCTCTGACTCTGCGACTGGGAGGAACCGCTAAGATACGGCAAGAATCTGGAAGGCAGATTCCAAAAGGTCAGGTTGGCCTGAAACCAACAAGATTACATTTAACAGGCTGGACGTGAACCTCCACTCTTAGGTTCAAAAATCAGTTGGAAAAATTCAGGCAGCTTCCCACTGAGGACAGGATGAGCCAGCAGCAGCTGCATGTACCATTCAGGCAGGACTCTCCCCTGCTGCAGCCCCCCCTCATGAACCTCCTGGAGCCCTAGCAGCTGAGCCTGGGGGGGCTGCTCCCAGGATGTCTGACCCAGAGCTTCTGATGTCAGGCCTGCTGGGGGAGGGGACACAGCTGGGGACAACAGAGAAAGGGGTCCTTGTGCCACGGTTATCAGGCCCAGGGCCTCCATGAACACGGCTTTGTCCGTACCCACACCCCGTGGTGACCACGGGACCAGGGGATCAGTGGGCCTCAGAGCAAGAGCTGTGTGCTTTTTGGCTTTTTAGCCTCAGTTAACCCTTAAAAGGGTGTTGGATACACAGTCTCCCCAGCCATGTGCCTGGCACCCAAGGCCGGGGTGGGGGGCATTCGGGGGGAAAGTAAAAATCAGTTTCAAGTCCAAGGCTTGACACAACTTGGTTAGACTCAGCTTTTTTTTTTTCTATTAAAATGGCTGCAGCAATGAGGCAGCCCAGTGAGGGAATCAAGGTGGTATGATGGTTCTGACCTCCACCCGCCTTCACCCCAGGCCCAGCTGCAATGGAAGCCAAGCAGCAACTCCATAGTCCTGGTCCATCTCAGGTGGGCACAGACTGACCCTCCTGAGAGTTCGTGGTCATCCAGAAGAGGAGGAGCCTACTATGGGCATCTGTCCATCAGCCCCACTGGGTGTCAGCCCCAGCTGGAGACAGAGGGCAACCTAGAGACCCTTGGTTGTAGAGGGGTGAGGCTGGTAGCTGAAGAACCTTGTGGCAAGTCCAGAGCAAGCTATGCTGTGGGTCAATCATAGAAGGCTTCCTGGAGACAGGGACAGGGGCAAGTGTCATCTATAGGTCCCCTGATTTGAATGGCGGCAGTGAGTCTGGGCTAGGAAGAAGGGTCCTTCTTGCACTGTTAGTGCTGTTGGGAGTAGCAGTGGGGTGGTGGGGATTACTGGGGGCCTAGGGAACTCCACAGAATTCAGTAGTTTGTGCTCCCCACTCCTCCTCCTGGACCAGCATCCAGAGACCAAGGAAGTATACTTGATGGCATGATGGGTGGGCTTTATTCGTTTTATAATTCTATGTTTCTCAAATTTCTCGTTTGAAATGTATTCATTTTATGATCAGAAACAAAAGAATGCAGCCAATAAACACTACCCCAAACAAATGTGCAAGCCTGGAGGTCAGTGGCTTGCTGCAAGGTGAGGCTCACACTGCTGGGGAGCACTTGGGGCATTAGAGGCCCCTTGAGTGACTATAGGCACTAGGGTGTTTCAGTTTGCCCTCCTCTTCCCCCAAGCCCTCAGGGAAAGCACCAGCTCCATTCCAGGTATCTGCTGTAGGTTGGGGCACAAAAGAGAAGTCCTTGCTGCTCCCTGAAACTGAAGTACAGCCAGTGACAAAGTGATTATTTCCTGATCACCCATAGGGAGGTGCCCTAGCCAGGTGGGGTTCCTGTCCATAAGAGGCTCCTGGCCCCCGAGGAGGGCAGCCCAGTAACCACAAATGTGCCATAACAAGGAAAAGACACGGGGCACCCAGCAAGTTCAGAGCATGTGGGGCCTGGTCTCCAAGGGGGGCTCCCTCTCAGACCCCCATGCAATCCCTGTACCCTCAGTTGTGAAATGATCCCACTATGCCGGTCTCTTACTTGAGCTCACCTCTCCATGCTTGCCCTGAGGTGGCTGTGGCTGGTGGCAGTTCTGCTCCTTCTACCTCTGGAGAATGTCCAGTGAGGAGGGAGTAGGGAGTGGGTACCAGAGGTCAATGGCTTAGCATCCACAGGGGCTAGAGGGGGCCTGGAGCCCTGTGCATGGACAATGCAGACCCAGGACCCTCAGACTTCAGGGAGGGCAGGCAAGGTTCCCCAAGAGAGAATCCAAGAGGGAGCCAGCAGGGGGAAAGGCAAGAGACTTGGGGCACCGGGGCTCACTGTAGCCCAAGGGCACACGAGGGAACAAGGACTGGCCACCAGGCGGTCCCCTGTGCTGGTAAGGTCTCCAGGCATAAAACCAGGCCATCCAGCCCCCACCCTGAGAGCCCTGAGAAATTTGGGATTTGGGCTGATTGTTGATCCTCAGAGGGGCCCCTGGTGTTTGCTGTTTCAGGGTGGCCAGCACCAATTCAAATACGAATAGCCAGGAGGAGCCTTTGCCTAGTGTTAGGGACTAGTCCTGGGCTGAGGCCGTGTGTCTCCATGTGCCATGAAGTACCCCCCAAAATGAAAATTGGGGCCCAAGGGGGTTCTCATATCCCACCTGGGCTCCTGGCCTGCTCACCTTGTCTAGCAGGAGGCTGAAGTGAAAGGGCCCCGTGGGGAAGGGGCTGAGCTGGAGACGAAGGTGCCTGGCAGGGATGGGGTGGGGCCCATCCCCACAGGTGAGGGGTGGGTGGGGCAGGCAGGTGACCATTCCTGCATCTTCTTTTTACTAAGTAATTTACATTATTAACAAAATGCCAGATCCAAAGTTCAAAGATTTGGGTGGAAAATCAGACAGAATGGTGAATAGTTGCTCCCCATGCTGAGCCAAGGTAGCAGGCAAGTTTGGGCTCCCACTAACCCTGCCTGCCACCAAGTGGAGAGGAAGTCACACCATAAGCAGCCACCCCATGTCTGTGCCCCTGACCCTTATCACACACTATCCGAGGCCACACCCTAAGTCCACACCAGCCTCCCACATCCTGTGGGGACCGCAGTCACTTCCAGGCCCTCTTCATAGCAGCCCCCTGTTTCCAACAAGCCACTCAACCCCCTTGTGACCTGGCTGACACATCACTGTCCCTGTCACTTCTGCACATGGGTAGGAAAACTGTAGGTAGCCCAGCATGTCACCTCACCTCACTCTCATGTCCAGGTGATTATGGGGGTGAAGGACAGCCGCAGGCAGCACAGAGAAGCTCAGGGCTTGGGGACAGGGTTCACCCATGACATTCTGTCTTGCACTTCCTTTCTTGATAGGAAAAAGCATCCTTTTAGCAGTGCCCCGACCAGGCACCCACTTGTCACCTCTTCCCCAGCTCTTTCCCAGGCCTTTTCTTCTCTGGCAGTCAGTGCTTTGCCCATGGCTTGAAGATCCCACACCCCCAGCTGAACTCTGCGGCTGAAAGCAGCACCATCCCAATTCGGGAATCCTACCACAGTGCACTGAATGGTGACCCTCCCAAAAGATGTGTTGACATGGAACTGGAAAGTATGACTAATTAGGCAAAAGGGTCTCTACAGATACACTGAAGAAAGCGGCATGAGTTCATTCTGGGTTTAGGGTGGGCCCTACAGCTAATGATAAGTGTCCTTATAAGAGAGAGGCAGGGTGGTTGTGCTGACCACTTGGTTTGGGAGTCTGCTCTTCACAACTCTGAGAGAATAAACTTTATTATTTTAAGCCTCCCAATTGTGGTTCTTTATTATGACAGCTCAAAGCCAGGGGAGCCTCACTCTGCAAGGGGCGCAGCCACCAACCTGTCAGGGAGAGATATGGATCCCAAGCTCTGGTCAGAAAGGTGGGGAGGAAGGATTTAAATCCTAGGAGAATTAGGAGGATGTCAGATTGGAATGGGGGAACAGCGCTAACTGATTTCAGGCAGAAATCTGTTTTCTGTCTGGAATAGACAGGAAGCCGGCCCATGGGGAGCCTCACCTGGATGCAGGGAGCCAGGTCTGTCACCACAGACCCCGAGTCTCTAGAGGAACCCACACGTGGCTCATTGCTGGGTGAACACTGTGGCAGTGGGACAGCTAGAGGCTCTGCTTTGGGGGCTCCAACAAGCATTCCTTTCCCACCTGTTGGGTTACAAAGAAGGATGTTGAGTCTCAGCATGGTGAAGGGACTGACCAGAGTCACCCTGGCCTGTCACCTGAGCCTTCCTTGCTCTTAAATCACCAACTTGCCCTCTTTTCTGGCTGCCTCCCTGGCCAAATAGAGACACCATGACTACATCTTTCTTTTCTTCTTTCTGGAAAGGGCAGATACTTTGTTTGTTCTTAGAGGGTAGAGATCAGAACGACCACTTCTAATCCCCAATGGCTGGAAAGCCCAGAGCCACCTCCTTCAACAGAGGAAAACCAGGGATCCAGGGGTTCCTCTTGCACCCCAAAACATTCCTGGGCACTTAAGAGCTTGCCTAGAGATGTCAGCTGGCCTAAATCGAGATGTAGAGTATCAGCATCTCCTCCTACCTGGGGCCCAAACAGGTAGAGTGACTTGCCCTTGGTCACGCAGCCCTAAAAGACAGCTAGGTTTGGTTGTCCTGTCTGTTCTGCCTCCTTTTCCCAAATCCAGCTGTCAGTCACCTGGGCTGGGGCATGGCCAGCCACAAATGCTGGGCTCCAGGACAATGTCCTTTGCCCTACCCAAGTGCCACCCAGGCCACTTCCCACCCGACCACATATGGCCCAGGTCTGTCCTCCCACCTGACTCGTCTCCCACTCCTGGCTCCTGCCCACCCACACTGTCGTGAGCAGCACCAGTGCCCAGCTGAAAGGAGCCAGGAATGAAGGCAGTGCCTTACTCCTTCCAGAACAAGCAGGCTCTTTGCGGGTGCAGAAGGGACCTGGGATGTCATCCCCACCTGGAGCTGGCCTCTCACATGGGCAGGCACCCGTTGGGTATGGATGGGGCTCCTGCAAGCTCCTGCCCCCAACTCCTGCCTTCCCTCTATCACCACTGGGCAATCCTCTGCCAACAGGACATGAGGTCTGTCCCACTTGCACCAGGACCCACTCTGGCTTCCTCACCTCCCCCCCATATCCCCTCCAGCTCCCTGATTCTGCCTGAAGATTTCCTCAGAGCCACTTAATGTCTGGCCTAGCCTGACCAAGGGTCCCACCTTCAGAAACCCAACCCCCTCTCCTGGATTTCCTCTCTATGTCTCCCTTCTGCTCTGCCCCTAGCTCCGGTCTTGGAAACCCAGAAAACCCCCAAGTAGGGCCAGGGCTGTGCAATGGTGGCTGTGCTGGCCCCTGGTAGGGACCCCTCTCCATGTGCAGACCCCTCACCCTGTGGCCAGCACCACTGTCTTCATGGCCAGAGTCTGAGAGGAGGCACAGACAGTCTCCAGAGGAGTCTTGGAGGTTGTCAGCTCCTGCAGATGAGAAGGACCAAGCTGCCCAGTAGACAGGTGCACTGGGAGAAGAGAGACAGCCCTGCAGAGTGAGATGTGGATGAAGGAGATGTGAAGACGGAGGCAGAGCTCGGAATGGTGCAGTCAACAAGCCAAAGGACAGCAAGGTCTGCCACAGCCACCGGAAGCCAGAGGAAAAGTGTGGAAAGTGTCAGAGGCTCCTGAAGAAACCAGCCCTGCCAACACACTGATTTCAGACATTTGGTCTCTAGAACTATGAGAATAAATCTGTGTTGTTGGAAACCACCTAGTTTGTGTATGTCTGTCATGGCAGCCCTGGGAAATGAATGG
The DNA here is from genome assembly GCA_004026905.1 of Hystrix cristata. Classification (NCBI taxonomy): domain Eukaryota; kingdom Metazoa; phylum Chordata; class Mammalia; order Rodentia; family Hystricidae; genus Hystrix; species Hystrix cristata. The sequence continues at coordinate 103,998 of PVJO010001528.1, forward strand.
AGAGCTGTGATGGGATGGAACTGTTTCACGAGCTCTTTTTTTTTTTTTTTTTTAAACTAGGGATTGAACTACACTGATCTGCAACTCTAGCTCTTTTTATTATTTTTTATTTTGAGACAGTGTCTCAATTTAAAGTGCTAAGTTGTCCAAGCCAGGCTCAAACTCTCAAACCTCCTGCCTCAGCCTCCCAGATTTCTGGGATTACAGGCGTGGACCACCACACCTCACCGTGCATACTCTTGTTCATGCCTTATGGTGATACAAGTCCTTAGTGGTCTTGGAGATAGTCTTAGAGTTCTCCAGAGAGACTGAACCAATAGGAGATAAAACTGTACCTAGGTCTATATCTATATAAGGAGATTTGTTGGAAGGAACTGGCACTGGACAATGAGGTGGACGAGTTCCAAGATCTGTAGTGGGCAGGCTGAGACCCAGGAGAGCTGATGGGGCAATATTATTCCCCCAGTTTGCATCCTGGCTCAGTCAGTCAGAAGTCAGTGTGCCCTCTACATGCTTAACTCTTGGGAGGGTCAGCGGATTGGGGTCCGTCTTCAACTGACTGGATAAGATCCATTCTCATTGGAAAGGGCCGTCTGCTGCCCTCAGTCTGTGTTCATCCAGTCAAATGCTGGCTTTATCCATAAACCAACACCCTCGCAGACACACCCACAGTCATGTTTGACCTGGTCAAGTTGACACAAAATTAACCAGTGTAGGTTAATTCCATCTGGGATGCTGGGCACCGGGTAGGCGTAGGAATTGGTACGAGTGGCCCAATGGCTTTCAGAGGTGGCCGTGCTGCTCCACATTCCTGCCGGAAGTGAGGGAGTACCCTAGCTGTCCCTGACATCCAGCACTGTCAGCCCTTCTGATGAGGGTGAAGTGGCACTGCTGGTGTCAAATGTGCATCTCCCTATGGTTAATGATCAGGTTTTCATCTGTGTGTCGGCCATTTCAGTACCTTTGGGTCCATGAGATGCCTGTTCAAGTGTGTTACTCACTTGAATCAGTTGGGTTGTCTTTTTCTTCTTGATTTGTAGGAGCTCTCAATCTATTCTGGACACAGTATTTTGTCTGGACATCTTTCTATCCAACTATCAAGATACAGAGAGGTACGGAGTGAACACCACTGAGCTACATACCCACTCATTTACTTTTTATTTTGAGACATGGTCTTGCTGTTTCCCAAGCCAGCCTCAACCTTAGCGATCCTCCTGCCTCATCCTCCTAAATAACTGGCTCTACCAGCATCCGCCATTGCCTGGCTTGGTTTATCTTTTTACCCTCTTTTTGGCATCTTCGAGTTCTGAATTTTAATGAAGTCCGGTCTTTTCATTCATGGATAGTATCCTGGGTGTCCTATATCAGAAACCTCTGTTGACTACAATGCCTTAAAGAGGATTCTCTTATGTTTTATTCTAGAAGCTTCGGGGTTTATTCTCCACCTTTTGGGCATATGATCCACTTTTAATTACTTTATGTGTATGGTGTGATGTAGGATCAAGGGTCATTTTGTGTCAGGGTCCAGCCAGCCTGGCACATTGTCTGGGAGGCCTTACTGCAACCACTCTGCAGTGGCCTTTGCTAGAAACTGGAGGGGGAGGGGCAGCCTTCTGGACCTGCCTCCTGTCCACTGGCCTATTTGATGGCTCTTATGCCAATCATCCAGGCCTTTGCCAGCTACTCAGAGCCCACCTGCGGGCTTAGGCCCAAAGGCCTTCAGATTGAGGTTGCAGAGTTACCACAGAGCTTACCTGTCTCCTGGACCCCTGGGGACCCCTTGCAGGCTCCCCCCACAGCAGCAGCCTTCTCTACTTCAAGGCTCTTGGGCAGCACTGTCTGAGTGACAGAGGTGCCCAGGCTGAGACCTGGCTGCCAGGTCCAAGGGACCTATGGGTGCAGGTGGGGCACCCACGGACCCATCCCCTTCTCACCTGCAGCCTTCACAGCTGACCCTCTGGGTCAACCACCACATGGCACCTAGGGCCACAGTGTGCCTGGTGTGTGTGCAGCAAGCGGGGACACGGCATGGAGCCAGACACTGGAGCGCACACAGCTTGGGGACACGGGCACAGATCATGACAATGCACATGTTCCGGTTACACAGTATGCCCAGGGTGCTGCCTGGGTGCCAGGGAGCCTGGAAGGGTGTTGCCATTTTAAACGAGGGGTTGCTATGACATCTGAACCTAGGGTTGAAGGAGGTGAACAGCAAGTTGAATGGGAGGAGGGACTGGCAGGCCCAAAAGCCCTGGGGTGCTCAGGAGAGAGGAAAGACAAGCCCTTTAGCAGGCCAGGAAGGGGAGTGGGATGGCCTCAGAGGGTAGGTGCCAGCAACTGGATTCAGAAATCCTTTTAGGCCACTGGGAAGACTTTGGCTCTGGGCCTGAGACATGGGAAACCAGTGGGGGGCTTAGGCTGAGGAAGAGCTGTAGCTGCCCCTGGGAAGGGACTATACAGTGTCCTCCTGAGCAGGAAGAGAGGCCAAGTGACTGGCTGCAGGGCCAGGTAAGAGATGACGCCTGAGTCGGGGAAAGGGTGCAAAGGCTGAGTTGGATTTTGCATGAGTTAGAAACCCAGGAGTGTGTGTGTGTGTGTGTGTGTGTGTGTGTGTGTGTGTACAGGAGCACAGCCATGTGTGTCTGCTATCCTGGGCCTGAGCCCCTAGGGAGGGAGGTTGCTCATAGAGACCAGTGCCAGAGGGTCAGCAGGTTTCAGGGAGAAGGGCTTGACGTAGACATTGATCACTCAAGGAAATCATCAGTGACCGGTTCCTCTGGAATACATAAGGGAGGCTATCCCTATGTGGTGACAAGGACTGTAAGATGAGGCACAGTCAGGGATACAAATAGTGTGTAAGTGGACTCACGGCAGGGACGAGTGGGGACAGGACCAAGCCTCAGGAGGGGACACCATCAAGGTAAGGGAGATGGTAGTGTCAGGAAGCAGGGATAAGACAGGTTCTCACAGACCGCCCACAGGAGGCCTGAGCAGTGGTCCTGGGATGCGGCATTGTGGTGGCTGCTGGTGACTTGCACAGACCCTTGTCTCTACTTCTTCCCTCCCCTTCTCAGGCTAAGAACAGTGCACAGGGCTGATCCATCCCCAGCCCAAGCGTGTGACCATCAAGTACCAGGTTGCAGCCCCAGGGTCCCCCTGCCAGGCTGTCTGGCCCTGACCCCACAGCCCCAACCTTGGGCTGGCTGGACCCTGCACTGCTTGCAGGGGCCCAGGCACCTGCATTTCACAGGGGGTCCTCCTGGCAGGAGGACACACCCTCCTGCTTCCTCCAGCATGCACTGGCTTACACCTGCATGACCCCCCAGGCCACACCACCTGGGTGCCTGCTGTCCTCCCTACCTGAGCATCTACACTCACAGCCGTGCAGCAGTGTCCAGGGTCTGTGATAAATGACCACAGACTTTGGAAGGATCTGATTTCATCTGATTTCACAGATGGGGCAGTCCAGGTGACAAGAATCTCTTTTCTCATGGCACTAGTGGCCAGAAGTCTGAAACCGAGGTGTAAGTGGAGCAGTACCTCCATGGACACCGGGGGCAGACCTGTCCCAGCCTCTCTCCTTCCTGGGTGGGTGGCCCCGGCACCATCCCTGTCTCACCTTCACTCAGCTTCTCCTCTCCTCTTGGATCTCCCTCTGCCTCCCTCTGGCTTTCTTTGTATTCTTTTTTTTTTGTGGTGCTGGGGATCAAACTCAGGGCCTGTGCTTGCTAGGCAAGTGCTCTACCACTGAGCTGAATCCTCAGTCCCTTAATTAAGCATTTCTAAGTGCATGGCTCAGTGGCATTAAGAACATTCACACTGCTGTGCAGCTGTCAGCACCGTCCATGTCTGGGCTTCACTGTTAAGTAGGACACCAGGCACTAGATTTAGGGCCCTCCCTGCTCTGATCTGACCTTGTCCTAACTTAGTCCATCTGCAAAGACTGTTTCTTGGGTTCATCATGGGTACAGACAGGATTTGAATGTGTCTTTCTAGAGGACACAATCCCACCCACTGAGTTGGCTATAGTGGTAGGGAAGGTCATTTGTGACCTGTCCCTATCCCTGCTTCTTGCTGGCTTCCATGATGATGTGATGTGACTATCAAACTGCCTATGTCCACTGTGGGAAAGGCTGCTTGGTTTGGTCCCCTCAGCCAGCCCAGCCCCATCCACCTCTGCCCCTCAGGCGGGCCACTACCTGTGCAAGTTCCGCCCTTGGGGCCATCAGAGTTCCTGCCTGGTCCCAGGGGGTGTCAGAGGGGCCAAAGGCCTTTGCTAGGGGGCGGGGCACCCTTGAGCAGGTTCCCTGAGAAGCAGAAGTAGGTGGTTTGAAAAGGGCGAATAGCTTGAAGGAAATGAGTGAGAAGAGTGAGGGGCTGGGGTTTTGGAGGCCAGGAGGTTGGGCAGGCCCTGGTGTCACCTGGTACTTTCACAGGCTGGACCCATATTGAGCAAGTCAAGAGAGCAACCTCCTGACACCTCCAGTGCCAAGGCTCTGTCACTTTCCCTGGTGTCCGGACCAGGGAGCAAAGTGCCGCCTCCCCACCTGCAGGGAAGGGGCTGTGGGGTGCTGAGCGGCTCTGTCTGTGCTCAGGGCCAGGGAACTTGAGGAACTTGCTGTCCTCTCTGTGCCAGTGGGGGACCTTGGCACAGAGAGGACAGGATTCCAGACCCTGCCAAGCCTCCTTTGAAAATCAGGCTCAGGGAGCCTCCCTCCGAGGGTGGCTGGGAGCAGGGCGTAGAGCCCCTGAAGCCTGCCTGGCCGAGACATCAGTCAACAGCAAGGAGCAGAGGTGCTGGTCACTCCACCTGGCTATGCTCTGCCAGGCCTGATGTGGGGACTACACTGCCATATGTCTCCCTGTCCCTCCTTGTCCTCACTGAGCCTGCTGCAGAACCCCACACTTCACAGGGACATGAGCTCCCTGCAAGCTGGTTTCATGGACCCTTCCCCTTCCTCAGTGTTCCCAAAAGGAAGGGCAGAACCCTCCAAGTGCCAGGACCCATCCTGTGCACAAGAAAACAGAGATCAAAAGTACCAACAGCCTGTCAGACCCTGAGCCTCCTAGCCACGCATTCATCCCAGAAAAGAGAGAGGTGGCAGAGGCCTGGGCAGCCAGCAGTCCTGTGGACCACCCAGGAGCCCTAGAATACCTCCGTTAAATACCTTGGCCTCCTGTCATGCTGGGGGCCTGGCCTGCCTCCAGTGTAGAGAAGCGCCCATGGTCACGATCAGCGTAGGACCCACGGCTGTCCCTTCTGTCACCACTGCAGGCTCCACACCTATGTGCTGGGATCTCAGGGTGACTCTACAAGGGATGCCAAGCATGAAGGGCTGGACAAGCTGCCCAGGCACAGGGGCAAGGCAGAATCAGCCTGACAGTGAGGCCTGTCTATCAAAAGGTAGCTTCCCAGGCCACCCTGCTGTGCCTTCTTTCCAGCCCCAGGCCAGCTAGTGCTGGAGAAAGGGTCATTCGACTTGTCCAAGGCCCCAGGCATGAACAGAGAGCCTAAGGCCGCCTGACTCCTGACACTGCATGCCCTGGCTCTGAAGTCGTGTATGCAGCAAAGTGCCATATGAGATAAGTGGCCCCTGAGGACATCCATCTAGACACAGTCACAGCTGCACCAGGTCTGGCCATGCCACCTAGGCACTGTTCCTTCTCAGTTCCACTTGGCTGTGAGGCCTCAAACACCTCAGTGCTTCTATTGTGGCTTCTGGCCTCTTCCTTCTTATCACCTTCTCCTCAGCTTCTTGTGTCCCCCAGGGATGCTGGCTGTATCTGGGGAAAGGAGCACTGGGGGGGGGGACAGTCTGTGTGCTGTGTGTCCAGGCATACAGGTACCAAGCTGCCCAGGCATTCAGCTACACCCCATTCACAGAGCAGGGGCTGGAGTGCTGGCCCACAGGTCCCTCAGGGTTCTGATTTACATCTCATTCCCAGAGATGAGTCAACCTGGGTTAAGGTTGCGCACTAAATTCTAACAAGTGTTCTCTAATTGAGAAAAGCAGAGAGCTATTTGAAGCTCAAACAGCAAAGGAGAAGCCATCTGAAGACAGAGGCAGAGGCTGGAGTGATGTGGTCCAACCAAGGAGCACCAGGGCCCCAGAGCAGAAAGGACAGAAAGGGTCCTCCCCAGAGCCTCCAGAGCAAGCTGGTGTAGTGGCACCTTGATTTTGGTCTTCTGGGCCCCAGAACTGTGAGGGAATAAATTTTTATTACTTTAAGTCACCCAGTTTGTGGAAATTTGTTTCAGCAGCCCCAGGAAATCCAGGCAAAATTTTTTAAATTCAAAAGGTTGGGGGCTGGGGATTTAGCTCAAGTGGTAGAGAAAGTGCCTCAAACACAAGGTCCCAGCACACTTGTAACCCCAGCACTGGGAGGCTGAGGCAGGAAGATCACAAGTTCAATCCTAACCTGGGCAACTTAGTGCTTAGTGAGACCCTGTCTCAAAAATGAAAGAAAGAAAGAAAAAAAAGACCTTGCATTTCATTTCCAGCAACCTCCCCCACCCTAGTGAAAGAGTCTAAAGTAAAACAAGCATCTAGGCACCTGCCCCCTCCTCCAGGTATATGTACATGGTCACATATGTGCAGGGCACACTCGGTTGTGACAGTGGACAGTGCTATATCCTAGCTATACACTTGGCTTTCATCACGGAACTGGGCACCTTTGATGCCACCTCTGCAAGTTTGCCCTGTATACTTCACGATGATGTAGCTCCCTGTTTTCTCCCTCATCCGCCCTTCTGCTCCAGGAGTGGGACAGATGCCAGGCCAGGTGCAGGAACTGGTCCCTGTGAGTTCCTTCCACATGGCTGGGGCCTGATGAGACTCGAAGGAGAACGATCCCAGCAGTAGAATTGCTCCATTAGGAGCACCTACACTCGGTGTGTGTCTGAGGGGCTTGTCGAAACTCCATATCCTCTGGCAAACCCACAGGGAGCCCACAGGGAGGATGAGAGAGGAGGGGGCACCGGAAGGGCACATAGCACAGGCCCTGGCTGTGGCTCTAGTGTGGGTGGGAGGGCAATAGGAACTCCCTGCAGGCTGGAACCCTGGACCGAAGAATGTGGCCTCGGCAGCGGGAAGGTTCTGGGAGCTCCCTGAGCGTGTTGATGGACATGCAATTAAGCCGCCTGTGGTTATGTTGGCAAGTGAACTGGAACAGGAAGTTAGCGTAGAAACCAGGGCCTTTCAAGTTATGACAAATTCATTGAACACATGAACCTGCGACCGAGGCCACTGCTCCAGCCACTGTCAGCAATGGTGGAGAAATGTGTCCACTCCAGCCTTGGAGGATGGAGGCCCTTTCCTGCCCTTTCCCTGAACTTCAGGTCCAAGCCAGACCAGGCCCGAGAGAGGCTAGGGCCAGTCCAGTAGGGACCTCATCAGCGCCTTTCTGGGCCTCCGTTTCACCATCTCTGTGGTGAGGGACCACTTCTGGAGTAGCTCAGCATCACCTGATTTCATCTGCTGCTACTAAAGACTGATCAGGATCTCAGCCATGACCTAGTAGGGCAGCAAGCTCTGAACCCTTGCATTCTCCAGGGTTATGATGTTTAGCCACCTCTGACTGCTAGACAGGCCAGAAAGAAACAGCCATGTAGGGCCTGTACACATTGGGTCAGCCAGGTCATTTAAATTATATGCCGGGACCTTTTTTTTTTTTTTCCAGTACTGGGAGTAGAAGCTAGGACCTTCACATCGAGCTACACCCCCAGCACGTTTTTCATTTTTTATTTTGATACAAAATCTCACTAAGTCACTGGGTTGCTCAGGCTTAGCTGGAACTTGCGATCCTCCTGCCTCAGCCTCCCAGAATGCTTGGATTACGGTGCGAGCCACCATACCTGGCTCTTGGGACAGGATTTTAAATGACCTGATGATTGGCAAAGCCTGACCAGCAGACTCCAAGTGGAGGTGATGCAAGGCTCCCACTGAGGAGGGGGTCCAGGCCCGAACCCTAATTGTACAGGGAGGAACCCGAGCCTGCAAGGTCCCTGCTTTTGCTACACCACTGAGCTCTCACACTATAGAGCAGCCCTGGGACAAGGCACCTAGTTGACCCTTTGCCCAGGGGTCCCCAAGCCAGCATTTCCTGGCTACTGTAGAGTGAGCAGCATGTCCCTGGACAGGACTTCCACATCCCCACCCTGTCCTTCATGTTGGGCGAGCGCATGTCCGGATCCCTCTGGGCCCTGTGGCCAGCATCCCTGCCATGGCTGACACTGCCCTGCAGCTCCCAGGCCCTCCCTCTCTGATGAACCTCGCTCCAAGCCCAGATGTCCTAGAAGACTGAAGCTGCAACCTTGGGCTAATTACAAATGCAGGTTCCATCCTGTTGCAGGCTGACTTGTGTTTCCTGAAAGATATGTTGCGGTGCTGATCCCCAGCGCTATGCCTTGATCTTATTTGGAAATAGTCTTTGGGATGGGACTGAGTGCAGGTGGATTTGCCCACCCATGGTGCTGCTGGTGATGTAACTGAGGTGGAGTCACTGGTAGAAGCATGGTTGGCCCAGTGGCGGGTGTGCTTACAAAGGGAGAGCAATCTGCACAAAGAGAAGAGAGAATCTATACAAGGCCAGAAATAGGGGATTCATCTGCCAGCCAAAGATGCTGGGGACCGCCAATGCCCTGAAAGCTGGGAGAGCACAGAACAGCTTCCTGCTCCAAGACTTATGACACCTTGGTTTCTATCTTCCTATCTCTAGAGCCAGGAGAAAATTAATTTCTGTTGTTTTTTTTTTTTTTTTTTTTGTGGTGCCGGGGATCGAACTCAGGCCCTTGTGCTTACAAGGCAAGCACTCTAATCACTGAGCTAAATCCCCAGCCCCTAATTTCTGTTGTTTAACTCACAGTTTGTGGTCATTTGTTATGCTGGCCACAAGAAAGTCACACAATCCCCACTTTCTATCTTCCCTTCCTCCTTTAAATTTTTGTTTATTTTTGCAGTACAGGGGCTTGAACCCAGGGCCTTCACACTGAGCTACATCCACAGCCCTTTTTTAATTTTTTATTTTGAGACAAGTTCTTGGTAAGTTGACCAGGCTGGGCTTAAACTTGCAATCCTTCTGCCTCAGCCTTCTAGAGTGCTGAAATTACAGGTGTGCATGGACCACCATGCCGGGCTTCTTCCCTTCCCCTTAGTAAAGTCTGGGAACCAGCGTCACGGGCACTCAGTGGAGGGAGGAGGAAGGAGATGTGGAGCGGGTCCCACTCAGGATAGCAGAATGAAGCTTCTTCCTTGGAGAGAGAAACTCAAAGAGGAAGTTTGGAATCAGCTTCTAGGTGCTGGACAACAGTTGCAGTATCGACACAACCTCAGGTTTCTTAATATAGATTGATCTAGAAATAGATGTGAGGAGTGTGCGTCTGTCTCTGGCCCCGAGATGGCAAACCCTAGTAGCAACACACAAGCCCAGTGCCCAGGTCCCAACTTCCGCTCTCCACTAACAGGAACAAAGGCTCTTTGTAGAAAGCCAAATCCAGGGCGGGGCCGAGAATGTTCAGGATGTGCCTGGAATGTCTCTCGTGCCAGGAAGTCCGGAAGTGCTGGAAGTGCAGTGGAGGGCAGAAGATGGCTCCAAGGGCTCCCTC